>JAUZNJ010051434.1:0-30350 GCA_034780135.1 Jordanella pulchra | reverse complement strand
TAGATAGATAGATAGATAGATAGATAGATAGATAGATAGATAGATAGATAGATAGATAGATAGATAGATAGATTATTCATATAATTCATTCCTTTAAAACTAAACTAACATCTTTATGAATCATCTTAATTTTGCCTTATGCTGTGAATGGAGGTCTTTCTTTTTTTACCTTCTGTTTCAATAACTTAGAGCACCTTTTTTATCTCTCTTGTCATAAAGGGCAATCAGACTACGCCCCATATTTCTTTGACAATGGTCCTAGAAGCTCAAGTGGGAATATGGCCTTGTTCAGCATCTCTGAGGATACACCTGTCGGTACGTCGAATGTGTTTGTGTTTTTTTAATGACTTTGTTTGTTTTTTATGTTAGGATCTGAGGAATTTATCACAGACCTTATGATGTTATGTATCAAAAGACATTCAATGCACATTATTAAGCTATTACGTGTACAATTTCTGGAATATGCACTGGTGCACAAGCTAATCACAGCTAATACCTTTTGGATTGTGACGTGTATGAAAGCCTTGTGCGTAGACAACAATATAGTGGCTTGCAAGAACATTCACACTGCAATACAGAGTAAGGAGCAACTGGAAAGCTGAAGGAACTCAGACATCATTTTCAAACTTTCTTCTAAAATAAATGCATGTATTTATATTTAGTCATTTATACCCATTAATAAAAACCCAGTTTAAACATTTGCCTTCAGATGTCACCTAATTAAACACTCCACTTGTGAGTGACTTAATTTCAGCGTGACAACAGCTTTTCCATGAGGGATAAATGGGAAGGCAGGGTTAGTTACCAGAGCTGTTACCTAAGTTTTGAATATGATATGGAGGAATATCCAGTGTGATTTTAGAAAATGGAAAAAGTGTTTCCAAAACTGTTTTCCACCTTAACTGATAGGCCAGTCAAGCAGAGCATTTATCAGAAAAACTGTAAAAAACATCATGATTGCGCATGAAGAACAGTGAAAGCTATTAGCTTAGGTGAGAGAATCTCTACATTAGACAACTATTACTGATTCACTTCAGAAATCTCTCTTCTATAAGAGACTGTCAAGATGTTGAAAGCGAGCTCCGTGAAGAGTCCTCTACAGTTTGTTCCAAGCATCGCAGGCGAGGTAGCAAATGTTCATTCTTTGGTCTACATGTCAATTATATATCTGTTCCTATTATGAAACATGGTGGTGGTAGTATTATGCACTGAGATTTTGAGAAGTGGGTGGATGTTAAGCTTCATTAAAAACACAGCCTGAGCTACAATAGTATAATTTAGGTCAAATTTATAATAATATTTTAGAAGTTGCCTACAGTAAATTTAAATATGATTGGACATTTTTATTTGCAATCACATTTGGTCTAACACTGTTTGCACTATTTTGCAAAACAGAAACTGGTTACAGTGAGTAAAGGGAAAGATGCTTCTAGAAAGTAAATGACCTAAAGGGATAACATGTAAACGAACATAAGACTGCTAATTTTTTTTATCTGTGAAGAAAAAATGAAAGAATATAGGACAGCTCAATGGGTAGCATTACTTGCTGTATAGGTGGTGCCTGAATTGACCCAAATACTCATGACTTTCAACTTTGAGTTATGTTTCTTATGTTTATAGCTGTTTATATTTACACGTGTTTGGCGGTTGACAGGAACACAGATATACATCCTGAATGGAACAGATCCGGAGGAGGATCCTGTACGCTACGGCCTCACATTTGAAAAAGGCTCCACTGAATATTTCAGGGTTGATCCCAAATCGGGAAATGTTACTCTAATTCAGGAGCTGAACAGAGAGGTGAGACTGCTAATACAGACACTTGGGATTTAAAGAACGGATTCAGTTCAAGTTAACAATAGGATTCTTCTGTTTTCAGAAACAAGATGAGATCTCAGTAACTGTCAGCATAACAGATGGACGCAATAAAGTAAGTTTTTACTCATTTGGCTTTGTGGATGTTGCTTGTTTGTTAATTATTGCTATTCAGCCAACAATATGGAGCGATGGTTCACCGCTGTGACAATTTGGGACTTGCTATTGGTCATAATAACACCAAGTATGAGTTCTCACAAACTAGCAGGCTCTATTTTTATCTGGTACTAAAAGATACTCCCCACTACTGGGTTTTCTGCTGACCAAGCTTCGCTTTGTATCTACACTGCACACATTTCGTTCCACTTTTAACAACTAATCGTTTACTAACATATAATGACTCTCCGAGGATTAACAAAATACAGTATAATGAGACGGAGGAAAGCAGAAAAGCTTACTGTGTGTTTTAAAAGTAAAAACAGACTTTTACTTCTAAAACTAGAAATCAGTGGGTTGAATATTCTTAATATGATTAGTCAGTCATGAAAGCTTAGGAATTTTTTTTTTTAGATGCATAAGGTTTATTTTATAATCTCTAACTTCCCTTTTTTTACTCCAAACAATACAGATAGACCACACAATGAAGAATCCCCCCAAAAAGTGATATTCTTGTAACTGTGCTTTCACCTTAAACAAATGAAGTTTATTAACTCAGTAATAGTTATTGGCAAATCATATTTATTGATTTCTCAGACTCAACTAAGTTTTACCTGGCAATTCATGAGTAATTAACCTTTTTTAGGAAAATATATACTGTTATGTTAAAATGAAGGTAAATTTCTTCATTGTATCAGGTTGGAAATTTTATAATTATTGTTTTCTAAAACTTATTGAGATACTTAAAGTCCAAGAAAAAAAGATGCAGATGGACAAATTATTTGTTTTTGAGTATGTGGACATGAAACAGTAAGTTACAATCTGGCAAAAGATGCAAATTTTGAGTAGTTTCATTGTATTTTAATATTCAGAGGTTAAAAGATTTAAAAACCACTCTATTCTTTTTTTTATAAAACCACCAAAGTTTACTACTGAACAGGAACAGGCACATAACAAAAAAAAAGAAAAAAGTGTATACATACATATATATATTTATATGTATATATAAAATGAAAAATAAAAAAACATTATATTATTTAAGTGCACAATCTCTAATTGATTTATTTTAAGAGCAAAATAGGCATTTTATTGACAGATTTACCTGTTGAACTTAAGGGCAATACACAGATTTTAAGATTTTTTTTAAACTTGTTTTTAGATTGCCTTTTGCCTAGCAAATTGGAAAAAAAACAGAAAACCTACATTTGTAAAAAAAAAAAGAAAATGCTGACTGTCTTAAAACATGTATATAATTAAGCATTTGAAATGTTATTGTTCACAGGTTATTGAGACTGTAAGAGTGTTTGTAACAGACGCAAATGATGAGCCTCCTGAGTTTCAAAATCTGCCTTTTATTGTTGATGTTCCAGAGGTATGTGTCTTAATAAATACACAAGTTCAAATAATTAGTTCTGTATGTATGAAACCTAACTATGAAGTTGGGTTTAATGTTGTTCTATTTCTTTATTAGGACACTACACCAGGAAGTAGTATTTACAGAGTCCATGCTATAGATAAAGACCTGGGTTCAGGAGGCAGTGTTTCATATTACCTACAGGTAACTAAAGGACATACTTGTTGTCAGCATGCTCGGTTTTAAGCAAAATGTGTTTCTAATTTCTGTTCTACATCGGTTTTTTCAGGCCCAGTAGAGATTTATTTTATTCCACCAAAGCATGTGGCGGTGGTGGGGAGAAACTTTTCCTTTCAAACAGATGAAATTATGGAGAAAGGGTGGAAGAAAAAACTCACCTCAGCATGAGCAGCCATTTAAATTGACCAGGTGTGGGATAAAATAATGAGAGGGAAACATGCATTGACCCATTGATCAAGGAAAACATTATTTTGTAAAGAAGCAAATTAATATCTATAATGGTTTATGTAAATAGCTTGATTCAAGAGACACAACTTAACATAGAAGCACTGATGTAGGATTACCTTTTTATGAGGGAAAAAAACCCAAAGATAACAAAAGCTAGATAGAAGCATTAATTATTATCCATCACTGCTTTTGTTGTGGAAGGAAAACAGCTAAACACAGAAGCACTGAGCTATAGGTAAAAAATAGATTCATATTTTTAAAATATCAAACAATAAATTTTTCCTAGAAGTTATTATTCTGTTCAAATAATAAAAAAACTGCCACATCTTTACTCCCATATTAATTTGAAAAAGTCTAATCTTTTCAACTGTAAGAGGGAAGCTTTTAAGTACACAAACAGCAACCCAAGATAACCCTGACTTCTACAGTTGACCCATTACATAAGAGGCATTTGTAATACTTTTGACCTACAAATTCTCACTTAATTTTCTCATGAAATCCCGGTTTCCAAAGCCTCCTTTTAAGGTATTATAAAGTCTTTCTTTTAAAATGCATCGCTGTCTGTCTCTTTTTTTGTATGCAGTTTTGTATTTTGTCAACTTTAAAATCTGCAACATTCTTTCACATATGGTGCCGCTAGCAGCTGGTCTGATTTAAACCCAACATCCAGGGTTAGGAACAGAGGTCATCATGAGATCTGTGCTGCCATGTGGAGAGAGGAAAAGGGCAATCAAGTGATGGGACAGCAACAAAGAGAAAGATTAATCACATACCAAAGAGAACAGTCTGGAAACTGTGTTACTTTAGTGGATTAAATTTCAATTACATTTGAGCAAAGCAGCGAGGGCTTTATAGAAGCTCAGATTTGGTATCGGCCCAAAAACAGACAGACTGCAGTGTTTGTTGTTAATTGTCAAATCAAACTGGAAATAATGGTCCTTCTAGCCTGATTTCTTCTCATGGCTTTCTGTCCCAATGACTCTTTTATTCTTTAAATCTTTAGAGTTCCCCCTTTGCCAAGTTCACTATTGACGGCCACAGCGGGATCCTGAGAGTAAAACCTGGCGAGACTTTGGACTATGAGACCACACCAACACATTTTGTTACAGTGGTTGCAAAGGTGAGTGATTTCACTGGGCTTGCAGTAGTTAAGAGGTACAGCTCTATAATTGCAGCTAGAAACCGTGTGGCAATAACTAACCATTGGCTTGGAGACTAAATCAACAGTAAATGTATTCAGAAGTCCCAAGAGTTTATCTGCACAGAAAAAAAAGAACCCTTAAAAAGAACCCTTTTGTGAAGATGTATTCCAAAGCTCCAGTTTAGACATAAAAAATGATGCAGGAATAAAATTAATTTTTGCCAACAATCATCTGACTTGCAGAAATACTTTGAAAGTATTTAGACACATTCAGTTTAATTCAATTAAGTTTATTTATATTGCGCAAATTCACAACATACGTCATCTCAAGGTACTTTACAGAGACAATTCAGTTAGATCATACAGTTGGTGAAAGTTTTATATCTAAGGAAAACCAGCTGATTGCATCGACCCATTGACTTGGCAGCAATCCCTCACACCAAGCATGCATATAGCGAAAGTGGAGAGGAAAACTCCCTTTTAACAGGAAGAAACCTCCAGCACAACCAGGCTCAGTGTGAGCGGCCATCTGCTGAGGAAGACTGGGGTTCAATGAGACAGAAGCAGTCATACAAAAATAAGCAAGGATACAAAAGGTAACTGTTAACTAGTTCCACAGGCAGCCATGTCCAGTAAAAACACAGCCAAGTAGACAAACTCTCAGCCAGCTCCCATGTCAGAGGATCAAAGAGAGCACATACAGTTAGTGACAGTAAGAGAAACAGGACTAAACTGAAAAACAGGCCAAGCTCCAACATCTATAAACAAAAGTGTTGATGGCAGCACCCAGCTGATATCTCTTTCCAGGATGGTGTCAAAGCCACATGGGAACAGACCAGATGAAGCTACTATGACAAGAAAAAGCAGAGATAGCAAAAAGTTATGGGTGTAGAATGGGAGAATGGAGATAGAATGAAGAAGACTGATAAAAAGTGGTCCCTATGTCCTCCAGCAGTCTAAGCCTATAGCAGTATAACTGTAGAGATAGCTCAGGATAACCTGAATCACTCTATAAGATTTAGAAAAATGGAATGTTTTAAGCCTAGCCTTAAAAGTAGACTGGGTGTCTGTCTAAAACTGGACTAAAACTGGTAGCTGGATCCACATGAGAGGAGCCTAATAAATAAAAGATCAGCCTCTTTTTTTCAACTTTTAGAAATTCTAGGCACCACACGTAAACTTGCACATTGGAAGCGAAGTGCTCTTTTAGGGACTTAAGGCATAATCAGATCCTTGATATTAGAAAGAGGTTTTATATGTTTAAGGTTTTATATGTGAGCAGGAGCATTTTAAATTATAATCCTGATTTATCAGGAAGCCAAGGAAGGAAAGCTAAGATACCTTAAAGCCTGAGGCAGATATCTCTCTAACAAGGATAGATTAATCATATCTAAAACGGAAGTGGAAATACTTCCTAAAATAACTTGGTTGGAACTGGATCTAACATACAAGTTGAAGGCTAAAATGAAAATTATAATTTTGCTCACTCTGAAACTTCAACTGTATCAAAACAATCTAAATCTGGTTCAGATACCAAAGTTACCTCAGATGCTGCTTCACCTTCTACAGACATACCAGTCATATTTAGAGGGGTGCCAATGATCTTATTTTCAATAGAATCAATCTTATTGATAAAGAATCCCATAAAATTATTACTGCGAAGAGCAGGGGAAATGGACAGGTCAGCAGAGCTATGGCTCTGGGTGAGCTTGGCCGCTGTATTAAAAAGAAATCTAAGATTATTCTTATTCTCCTCTATTAATGAAGATAATTATGCTGCTATAGTTTTATGAAGGGTCATTTTATGCAGCACTGTTCTTTAGACTAGGTAGGATTCCTGTTGGCATGTAGAACGCCATTTTCTCTCCATTTTCTCTCAATTACGATTTTAGAAATTATTGTAATGCAATCCCTCTTAATAAAATAAACTTTTATAAACCTAAATTTCTTTCCATTTTAGAGAACTTATATTTGTCTGCCCATTTTCCTTTTTTTAAGTAATTGTTCTATTGAGTTATGACAGTAGTGAGTAATTTAACTGCATTATTACTACTACCCTCTGAATGACCTTACTTTAAAAAAGATTACTTCTCTCTATAGAGCTGAATCTTCTTTGTCACCTTATTTTTAACTTCCAAAAGGGTCATTTGGACACCTTAATACTTTGATTTTTCGGCATTTTTGTTGTACAATTGATCCATTTGGAATCATTGTACCATTTAATTTAGGTCACCTTTAGCTGTTGAATAGATGGTGTTTTATTAGACTCTGAAATAGTTTTTAGTATTCAGAGGAGTTCATGGTCAGTTCAGTAACTTCATGACTTATTTTAAATGTATATATATATTAAATATTTAATGGGTAGTAATTATTTGTTGAATTGCTTTTGTTTTCTCAGGATGGAGGTGGAAAGTACAAAGGGGAGTATCAGGTGCTGACCTCCACAGCCACTGTAACAATCAATGTCCTCGATGCACAAGACATGCCACCATCTTTTGTGGGGACCCCATACTTCGGATACGTCTATGAAGTCTCAGTCCCCGTAAGGCCTTCTTTCCTCATTGTCTAGCAGTAATAATTACAGTGTTGTTGCATTTTTTTTCACGTATTAATTTCTTGAAATTGCAGGGTTCTGAAATATACACAGTGTCTGCTAAAGATGGGGATCAAGGCAACCCCAACCCCATTTATTATTCTATTCTAAACGGTAAGGAAGAACATTTACAACAAAAAAAAATTAATTGTTGAACTTGTTGTCGAAAAAAGGTTTTGTACTGTGAATCTGGTTTAGCACTTTAAACTCTTTATTCGGTACTTCAGCTGGCACAACATTTTTTATTCCCATTTTGTTTTTCAGGAAGCGATGGTGTTTTTGACATAAATAGCACCAGTGGATGCATTTATCTAACAACTCCTCCGTATCTGCTAAAAAATGAACTCTATGAAATTAAAGTAAAGGTAATCTTTTTTCTCTTCATTCTTTTGACAATTACTTATTGGGGTGAAATCTCCTTCAAGACAGACAGCACCTTGCAAAACTAACCAGACTGACTCAAATCAAACTGAAGGAAAAGGTTTTAGACTTTTTGTGAAATTCAATCTTTTATGTATTTTGCTGCCATTTTACATGACTAACAAATACATAGTAGCACAGTGGAAGGAAAATTATCAAATGTTTTTTAAAACAAAAAAATCTGAGAGTTTGGCATACATGTGATTAAATGTACTGCATGATTTTAGCAATATGAGCCTTAGATGGAATACTTTTTTAGTAAAATGTGACAGGATATAACAACGTTCCAGGATTACAAAACCCAATGCAAGACCCTGTACAAATAATGTACTGTATGTCCTAAATGTGTTTATCAATAGGCATCTGAAGTCGGGCCCAACAGTCAGCTGTTGGACTATGACGTTACCACAGTAACCGTCCGGGTGGTGGATCTTAACAACCATCCTCCGACCTTTTATGGAGAAAATGGACCCCAAAGCAAGTTTGAGGTCACCATGTATGAGCATCCTCCTGCTGGGGAGATCCTCAGAGGCTTTAAGATCACAGTCAATGACTCTGATCAGGTGAGTTTACTCCTAATTTTCACATTTCATCAACTGATTTCTATCCATTCTTCCTTATGTTGGATACTTAAATGAATATTTCACTGGCAGCTACAGTAATACAGCTTTAAACAGCATCACATAAACATCTGCCAAGCATTTCAAGTACATCCTTGTTATGCAACAAACGGTATTTAGGAAATCTGCTTGCCATCATGCTTTTTTCTCTGCATGTCACGCAGCATAACCCTAATTACCATCTTATATCAGTATTATGTTTTTAAAGCTACCAGGGTTTTGTAAAGCAGGAATTAGTAGGAAAAAAAACCTTTGATTTCATTGTCCATTCAGGCAATTGCACCTTTATGTTCACTGGACGATTGTGCCTGTTTTAGGGGGCGAACGCAAAATTTAAACTGAGACTGGTGGGGCCCAGCCGAGTACTTCGAGTGGTTCCCCAGACAGTTTTGAATGAAGCACAGGTGACCATCATTGTGGAGGACGCATCTGGCATAGACTATGAAAAGGGGCCGACCCTATCTTTTAAGGTAAAATCTCATATTTAGTAAACAATACATTTTCATTAGGGATGACATAGAAATAGTGCTCCTGCTGAATGAGATTTATGTTTTGTTTTAATCTAGTTTTGGCAAGTCATGTAACTTCTTGTGCATGAAAAAGAGTAACAGAGCCAAGAGCTTTGTAAAAGGATTTACTCTGGTTTGAAGAGGACACTGCTACTGACCGTTCTGAAAAACCCTTTTTGTTGTCCTGACCAGAAGAAATCATCATAAAACACATTTCTATAATAAATAGCTTATTTGACCACAAAAGAAGGTAAAAAGAGGTGCAGTATGTAGCTCATCCATAACAGAGCCTAAACAAAAACAATATTCAAATCTAAACAATAGATAAATTAAAGTCATGCAATATTTTGGTAAAAAAAAACATATTTTCCCAAAGTGATCAGATTTTTCTACTGTTCTCACAAAAGTTTAGCACTTAACACCACAGCTCAACATCTAAATGAAATTTGAAATCTCTAAAGATAAATTTGCTGTATCTCTAAAGTAGTTTCTTCACCTCTCTTTGCAACCTCATGAATGTATAAAGGCTAACTTATAAAAGTAAAGAACGTTTCAGTTACCTTCATTTTATTGCTAACAATCGTACCACGAGGGATTTTAGAACAAAGAAAATGTTTCTTCCAATGTGACTTTTTTTTTTTTTTACCACTCATTAAATACATGTTTTAAAATTAAAATTTCTGTTTTTTTGTAAATGTTCTAGAATGAGATTATGCTGCTGCAGTGAAAATGAAATGTATGGAAACCATCTTAATGCAACAATTTTACTGGCATTTTTAATCAGTTTAACCCGAGCCTAAACAAACAGTTTTCACTATAAAGATTTTAAGAGTAATTTAAAGTCAATTAAAGATAAAGACTACTTCAGGTGTCTTCATTACTTCATTACCATAACAATATTAATGTTTTAATACCCTTTAATATTAAGAGTGAATTATGCCAAAGATGTGCTGATATTTTCTCCTTAGCTATAAAACATCTCACTCCATCCCTTTGTCTGTTTCTGACTTAAGTTGCTGGCGGTAGAGATTGATACTCCTGAGCGTTTCAGTGCGACAGCCGACATAGTGATCAACTTGCTGGATACAAACGACAACGTTCCCGTTTTCACATCTGAGTATTACATCGTCAGAGTGCCGGAGAACTCCCCTGGAGGTTCCAGTGTTGTGTCCGTCACAGTGAGTCCATCGTTAATTAAACTCTCCTTTTACAAAAGCATAGCGATGAATAACTCTGCTCTCCATTGATAAATGTATTTTAAAGACTCAGGTTACGCACCATTCGATTTGATTGTATTTGCTCCACACTGAGGATGGATTATTATAATCATAGATTTTTATGGCTCTTACATTTAAACCAACAGCTCCCGAAAATGACTAATTTTGCTCCTAGGCTTATCATGTTTTTCCATTTTCACATGTCTCTCAATATGCTAGAATCCATCAAGTATACAGAATATTTTAGGTATCCGCAGAAAGCAGTAATAACAGATAAAGACCAAAGAAAGAAAAGAAAATGACATTGCTCTTGTTGTTTTTGTTTTTTGTTACAGCAAAGAAAATGCGTAACAGAAATAATGATATGAAATGTACAGTGTGACTCTTTATTGACTTAAAAAAAGCCTTTGACCACACAGACTGTAAGTTCAAGATGAAAAAATGGGGTAAAAAACTATCATAGGAAGATCATATTCTTAGATAAAAGGCTGCCTCCTTGTTTGGACATTGACTTTGATGCACTATACCAAACAACTTGCAGTGTAACAAACAGCTTTGTGCTGGAATGTTTTATATAACAGAAAAATAACGTGCTTTCATTGATAATGACCACCTTTGTCATTAGAAGCAATGGTTATGCAAACAAGTACTTACTCCTTTGTGTATTGTGTGATAAAAACAGACAGAAAGGAAAACATGGAAAGCCTGAAAAGCTCTGTTTTAGACTTTCTCCGCTAAATATAAACTTACTCTGCTAAATTTGTCGAGTAGCTATTAGGTTCCGTTAAATAGGAACTGAATTTTTTACAAACTTGGTTTAAAAGTAGAAAAATATTAATAAATTGCAGGGAAACAATATTTTGTTGTCTTATAATCAATGTATCTATATTAAAAGGCTAGTATTAGGCTTTTATACTCTAATACTAACACAACTGATATATCAATTATATCCCCATTTCCAATCTACTTTAAAAAGTCTGTTTTCAAATGGATATACCATTCATTAAAAAAACTCCTACTCAAACCAAATAGGTTGAATATGTTGAGGTAATTCTCCTCCTTCTTAATTGATGAATTTGCCATGTTTTTTTTTTATTGCCAGATTCAGGCTGTATTGCTGCCGATCATAGAGAGAAATAAGATCCTTTCAGTCTGATCATCATTTATTTGGTTAGATTTGAAAAGAGACTCATCGTGTCCTGATCTAAAATAAACAACAACAAAAAAACGTCATTGACATAACCAGTTTTGAAAGACCAATTCCTATGAGTCCACCAAATCACCATGATCTGGTTGTGATCTATGATCATGGTGATCTATCACCATGATCTATGTGGTTATTCTTCCAAAATTACTCTAATAGCAACATTAACCAACTCTCAAACATGGTATTGCCATTGTCTAATGTATCTGTATGACATTTATTATATATTTGTTGCTGCATTCTGCTACCAAAAAGAATATGTCTGGTCAGGACTTTGTGACCTTAACCTTAAGTGCAATAAGGCTTACATTATTAAGAACACCTCTGAACAGAGGCATGACCTTAAACTGAGTGTTTATGATCAAAAGTGCTGCATTATGAATGAAATGAAAGAGTTTAGCAAAGAGGGTTTGGCCACAACTGTTTCTCTGAAATGTAAAACATTGACCGTTAGTTGTTGTTGTTGCCTGATAGCTGTTGCTAACCCAGAATGACACAAGCACTCATTAAGTTTGGGGACAATTTGTTAATCACATTTCACTTGGACATTTTTCTCCTCCAGTAAATGAAATCATAACTTATTGCTTCCTTTATTTACTCAGTTTATTGTTTATTTTTTAACATTTAGGTGTAAAATGATTAAATAAGTCTTTTCTAAGTCATTAACTAAGTGTTTGCAGCACTGATCATTCTTTTCGTTCAACCTGTACCCTGCAGTTGTTTAAAGTTAAAAAACAAAAGATAAATAATACTACGGAGTCAAAATATTTGTCTTAATAGGTGAAAGTTTTCTACAGATGTTTTTAAAAAAACACAATCCGAGGCATTATAGATTTACTCTTGCCTTTTTTTTTTTTTTTTAGGCAAATGATCCAGACTCTGGTTCCTGGGGCGAAGTCAAATACACGATTTATGGATCAGGATCCGATTTGTAAGTTAAAACCTTTCTATTCCTGCCAGTTCACAAATACAAAGCCTTTCTGATTTCCACATAAGTCTGTAAAAGATAAACATTTTTAAAGGTAAAGAGTTTTTGGGAAGAATCAAAAACAGTAGTAATGGTCAGACTAAATCAAGAAAATCTGTATTTATTAGGCCCCTCTGCTGCTTAAACAGCTTACTCCAAAATGGCTGCAAGATGCCTGCTAATCTTCTAATTGGATCGGATGGTTAAAAATAACCATCCTGGCCCCATCTCACATAGGCAGAGCCAATTAACATGCAATGTGACAGCTGGAGCCACAGAAAACCCTTGCTTTGAAAGCTAGGAAGCAAAGGAAAGGTGAGAATTTATGCTTGTCTGCTGACAGCAACATTAATTGTGTGAAAGTTTTCAGTTTCAAAGCAACCTGTGAAGTTTTTACTAAAAAGACACAGTAATCCAACAAAATAAAATGGGAGAAAGCCCAGTTAAAATATTGTTCATATTTATTATTCATTTGTTAAAGTTAAATATTGATGGGAATAATTATAATTAATAATTTTAAGCAGAAATCTTATTACGCAGTTACAATTTTGGTAGATAAAAGCATTGCTTGCTGCCAGAACCAGAATAATTGGCATGTTTTCTTTTTAATGTGGTTTACGTGACGATTAATTCTGTAAAATCAAATAACCTCAGTCTTGTCCTGGATTTTATCCTCATAAGAAAATCTTTGAAATTCATAATTTAAAACCAAAGTTGGAAATATCCAGTTGAATCAGCAGGGTTATATAGACCACAATTGGATAAATGTAATTTGTTTAAAATAATCTTCGTAAAATAAAACAAAGTAACCTGTAAATTTGAGAGAGGGACTGTGACTGTATGGGACGTAAATATACAGATTTCTAATCAAGGTAAGACAGCTGACTGTAAAAGCTGATATTAAACAGTATGCTTTTTTAAGAGTAGATATTTTTTCCTCGTGATTTGAAAAACAACCCTTCAACAAAACATTGAAGGGTTTTAAAAGCTTTATAAACTGCACACATAAACAATTCAGAAATAGTCTGTCTTAATAAATCTAATATTTTATTCTTGAAACACTTGGTTTGAAATGGTTACACTGACCAAAACATCTGTTGCAATGACTCATGGGTTAATTCTGGTTTTCAGGTTTGCCATCCATCCATCCACCGGCCTTATCTTTACACAACCCTGGACCAGTCTGGATGCTGAGATGAGGTCAAAATACAACTTCTATGTTAAGGCAGAAGATTCAGAAGGCAAGTACAGCATTGCTGAAGTCTTTGTCAGCGTCCTTGACATGAACGACCATCCCCCGGAGTTTGAAGAGGAGTTTCAAGAGAAGACTATGATTATTGGGACACCCGTCAAAGTCCAGGTAAATTATGCTAATCATTTTAGACATATCTAACCTTAATGAGATGGTCATTGATTTAATTTGTTAAAATATTTCCAATTTTTTTTTTTTAGATATTTTAAGTTCATTATATTATACAATTTTTATGTTTTTCAAGGATTTCAAGACATCATGCACTCACAACTTTGTAGGGAGGCTTTATGAGAAACATAACATTCACCTGGAGTGTTTGTAAGCTAAAGGTTCCAGGGAACCGGGAGTACCTAAAAATCAGTGGAGCTACAAGCACCGTGGCAACAAAGGCAATAAGAAGCCTCTAATTGTGCACTGCATGCAAACAGAACTTAAAATGTTAACAATGCCATGTGGAGATTACAAAAACATATGCAACTAGAAAAGCACTGTGAGAGTGCAGGCCTCCGCCAAGCAGCAAGATTTTGCTAAAAGTTTCACAGAAGGGGCATATTTTAAACATTGACAAATGATTACATTTTAGTGATGAGTCGGATAACCATCGGGGTGGGGGGTGGGGGGGCTTTGGGGCTAAGTTACCGTCTCTGCATAAGGGCTAGTCAGCTTTCTAAAACTAATAATCCGGCTGATCTGACTGTTCTGTAGCAATCATTAGATATGCAAAATTTGTAGTAACTTACCCCAAAAGACTTCCTGCTGTTAGATATTAGATTGAGGTACAGAGTAAAGCTGTAAAAAAATAATAACTGGAAAAATACTTGCTAGATAATGCAGATATTATGTCACAGACGTCCTTCAAAGAGAGGGACTGATAAAGGAAACGGTGGGCTATCTAGGAGGCATTGGGTGCATGTTAGTAGTTTTGGACACTGCTATTACACATTCTATCTGTTTTCAATGGTGACACATTTTCTACTGACATGTGAGGCAGTGTTTTATAAAAACAACTGTAATTCATCATTGCTGTGCTCTTTGTTTATTCTTCGAATGGGTTCTAATCAGAGAAGAGCCTTTGTACTGTGAGCTCCGTAACCATTTATCTGCCTTATTTACATTAAAGTGTTAGTCTAGTTTTTTTTTTAAAAGGCGCTTCTTCAGAGAACTTTTTTCTTTTGCTTATGTGGGTAAAAGAGCCAGGAAGAGAGGCAGAGGTGTATGACCGCTAACACAGAGCGCAGTGTCTTTTAACACAGAGATAATTGCAATGTAAAGAGGTTTTCTTAAGTAATGAGCTAGTGGGGCTAAATATAAGCATTAATTTCTTTTGGTATAAAAACTGCAAAATATGTTTATGTTTACTGCAACTTCAGAGTTATGGGATCCTGTTTGTTGATTTATTTAATAATTGTATAATTGTAAAGAACCTAATTACAAAAAAAAAAAAAAAAAAAAAAAAAAAAAAAAAAAAAAAACAAGCCCTAACTATGAATCTTTGTTTTTTAAAAACAAAAACTTTTAATTTCACTACAACTGTTCCATCTCACAGGCCGTGGATGAGGATGCAGAGTCTCCGAATAATGTCATTGAGTACTCTATCATGACAGCCGATCCAGACAACGCATTTGACATCAATGCAGATACTGGGGAGATCCAGCTCAAGCCCTTCATTAAGTCTATGGAGATTGTGCAGAATATAACCAAGCAGAAAGATTGCAAGTGGTCTCTTGTGGTCCAAGCCAGGGATCGAGGATCTCCATCCTTCAGCACAACTGCTGTGGTCAACATCGACATCACCGAGGCGGTAAGGCTTTTGCTCCAAATCCCAGCATGCTTTCACTGTCTACCACTGCCTGAGCTATAGATTTAAACAGTTTAAAGAAAGCAAAAGACATCCTTTCCATGCTGCTGCTTCTTTCTTACCATGCCATGTCCACAAGCTCCATCTGTATTGGAACCAGAATCTCTTTTTGTCTTGTTGCTATATGTATAATATAAATATGAACTGAAAGCTACATATCATTTAAGGTTCAAAGCCATTAAACATGTGTTTTTGTTTTCCTAATCCACCATGTTTTCACAGTACATTTATTTTGTAGCCCTTCATCATGTTTTTGGCTTTGTTTCTGTGTTGTGGTCGTGCTTTTTCCAGATCAAAGGTCGAGTGGTTTCATACTTCATGGGCCTTAGCAAGCGTCCACTGACGGTTTTTGGGATTTGTTCCAGCTTTATCACATCCCTAATTTTACTGACCATCTGCATATCCACAATTCTGTACTGTAACGCAGTGAAAAAGTCCAGAATCAACCCTGAGAGTAACTATATCAAAGTGATCCGCAGAATGAAGTGAGACACAGCCGGTATTTCAAGATTTGGCTCCAGACTGGTTGTCGTCTGTTTTTCTGGAGTACTTCGACATTTTTTTCCCCTTTTTTTTTTTTTTTATATAACTGTTATGTGTATCCCTCATTACAAAAAACTTGAAACTATATTATTTTTGAACATTTTTTTTACATTTTTTTAAACCTTTGAGCTCAACATTTTCTCTAGAAGAGCGTGACTTGATAAAATATTTTTATTTATCCATTTTTACAGATGTGCACAAATGTGTTGTCTTAAAATAGTAGTACCCCTCATCGCAGTAACTCATGCTAAAAAAAAAACTAAGAAAAGCTTTTAATTAACATTAATTAATCACTCACAGGAATTGCCTCAAAAGACCCTTTGAAATAAGTGCAATGCAGCAGAAACATATGGAGATTACTAAACTATGTGGGGACTTTCTGAAAATGTGTGCTTTGTTAAAGTCAGACTTGAATGAAGCTTTCTAGAGACAATAACCTCTTATTATAAAGTATAAAAGAGAAACTGTGATGCTTTGGTTCTATTTGTTTTCTAAAAGTCTGTATGAATCCTGTCAGAGTCCTTGTCATCGTGTGTTACTAGGAATACCAGAAAATTAAAGAAATGTCCAGTGGCCTCAGCAAAAAGCCAAAAATAGGTCATAAATATGACTTTTAAAAAGATAAAATACAAAACATCAGACTAAATAAAAATAAAAACAGGTCACCATTAACAAAAATGATCCTCCTCTTAGGCTGACACAGTCTGTTCTAAATCCTACAGAAAATGATGATGCTGGGAGACTTTTCTTGGATCCCTCCCTGTTTGTGCTTTAACCTTCTAAAAACTAAGAACATTATTATGGCAAATGAGGGTTTTTACCAAGTTTTGAATCCAAGTTTTGAGGATCAAGGATTGTGTCGTTCATGATTTTTTTTTTAAACTTAATTCATATCATTATTCTTCCCTCCTCATCACTGTAATTACATTAAAAGTAATTATCTGTACATCTTCCAGTATGAGATTATGCAGCATAAATAAAAACAGAATTTATTTTAAGGCTTTTTACACATCTTTACTAGGTTTGGCAGCAGATTTGTCCACATCTGTACCCATCTTCTGACATAAACACCATATTTTGGGTATCCATAGTTCATGTCTCATGTGTGCACTGCTAGACGCATTCCCAACATCTAGTTTTAGCGCTACGCTTTGAATCAGCAGCTCCATGCAGTAGACCAAAGGAGATAACTGAGTGTGAGTGAGAACCTTTTGTTTGACCCTGTCAAGCTTTGCAACATCCGTATTTCATGCTTTCTTGCTCTGTAAGAATGCTTTACCAAATCTTTGATTCAGATTCAACCTTATTATATTTGTCCTCTTTTTGCAGACTCCTCTCAAGGGGCCTATGGCAGCATTTTTAATGAAAAGTAGGGACAATCCTCTAAGAGCTTTAGGCCTGGTTACGTTTATCATTCTTGTGCTGGTAGGAGTGACGGTGTTAATCTCTACAGTAATGTACATGCGCAACTCAAAGTCAAACAGAATCATGCCAGTGAGACGCATCATAAAAAGACGACCCAGGGACCAGCAGGCTTGGAAATTCAAGATTCCTGTCATCAAGTTGTCCAGTCCAGCCGAGAAGTTCCTCATCAGTGACCCAGAAAGCAGCCATACACAGGAAACCAGCAGCCCAAGGCTGAAACCCCCGCCTCCTATCGCTCCTTGTCTGCCCCCTCCACCTCCATCTAACATTCGAGCTAATGAGCGGCCCCGGGCGGTCCCAACCATATCTGGTGCACTGACTTCCAAAGCTCTTAAGAAAACAAAGTCCTGTCGTCGCAAAGAGGGAAATATGAGCTCTGCATTGGTGTCTGAGCTTAAGATGAAGCTGGAGCAGAAGATTAATGAGAATAACCAAGGCTTGTATTAAATGGAGCTGCAGAACCATCTGATTTAAGGTAGCTCAGTCCATTTATTAATGGCACTTTGTATTTATCTTAAATGCAGTCGTTGTCATGATTGGTAGAAGGAGCTACCTTTGGATTTTTTCAGTTTACAGATATTTATGTCTTAACAGGAGACTCCAAGGAAGTAGGCTGTACTCCATCCACTGTTTTAGTTGTAGAGAAGCCTGAAGAGATCATTCACCACAACGTCATCTTGAGGAGGATTATGTGATCTTAACAGCAAGAAGCACTACTGCAAATTGTCCCGGGGAAGGATTACTTACTAAGGCTTTGTGTCTATACATCTTGAACAGTGTAATGCTCAAAAACATACATTGTTTTAGCAGAGAAAAATAGATTTTAACCCGATAAAGTCCAATTACAGAAAGAAAATCTCGCTCCGTGGAGCATGCAGCTAAACAATAAGGTTACATTTTACAGTGAAGTGCTACAGGACCTGTGTGTTGATTTTTTTTTACTGTTACATCAGCCGCTTCTAAACCGAGAAGTTGCTCCTTTGTATTAAGACAATGTGCCACTGTAGTAACATGAGCCTGCTTAAGTAATTCTAGGGAAGAAAAGCTTTTATATAAATATATATGCATTCATTTTAAGTGTACAGAATTGTATTATTTCAACGATATAACGAAGAGAAGTCCAATTATAAGTGGGAAGTTGTTAAAAGATAATCGTATGCTTGAAATGTTAAGCTAAATCATTAATGGTGGGAGATTTTTACTTGTAAAATAGATGTTTATCTGAAGCATATTTGTAAAATGTCTAGAATCAACATAAGTATAGTTTCCATCTCATTCTCAGATGCCTTTGAAGGTAGGCAGAGAAAGTCATATTGCTGTGTTCATAACTTGTATCAAATTAGATCTTAACTTACACTTGTTTTAAATAAGTTGAGATAAACCATATGGTATATAATACATATGAATTCAACTTGCCTGGTCCTTTGAATATATTTGTATTGTCTTTGTACTGTCTTCATTTTAAATAAATATTTGAACATAACTGAATCTCCTTGTTGCTGTTATTAGAGGCTGGTCCACTGCATAATTGATATAAAGCTCAGTTTGATTATATTAAGGATCATAAAGGCTCATCAAATATCAAAGTAGGTGATAAATTTTCTTTTTTACGCAACTATCTTTTACATTTATTATGGAGTCTCAGTAGATATGATCTTCTAGTAATTTTGAGAGGGTAACATCTAGCTTATTAAAGTTTCTATACTAGTAAATGGCAAATTTTAATAGTCTTTTTAGAAAAAAAATCCTGTATAATTTACAAATAACTTATTTTACTGTAATAAGCTTTTTTAGATAACTTTTCTAATATAACACTCTTCACATGAGATTGTTTTCTTCTTTAAGTTCCAAGTCATTGCACAGATTTTCTTTTTTTTTTTTTTAAAAACAATATATTTAAAGCAACAGAAATAATGGACTCAGACAGAACAAGCTTTAATCAGAGCAGAGGTAGAAAATTGCGTCCAGAATCATCATGAGAGTGGAGAAGAATGAAATGAGTGGAAACAGCAGCCCTTTAAATAGCCTCTTTTCAGCACAAAGAAAAAAGAGAGAATCTGTAAGTACGGATTTTTTTTATTTTTAACTGACTTCAAATGCACTTGCATAAGCAATTTAAGGTACACTCTTAACTGTTAATAAATGGAAATATAATGTCCTGCTGAGAAGGAGTCAGATGAAAAATCATTTTAATCTTCAAGCTGTATGTATAAATTCATGAAAATACAGCTTATGTAACAAATCCTCTGAGTGATTGTGAGGAAACATTTGTCCTTTCTTTAATCCAGCTCAAATGTGTTGCATATCTTTTAAAAAACTTTACATCTAGAGGTCTGAAAAAAAGGTATAGTTTAGCAAGTTTTATTTGTAGGAAAACAACACAGTACCCATAAAATAAGACACAGTCAATATAATAATATCTATTCACATATCTGTGATAAATACATGCATTTAAGCATTTGTGTTACAAAAGAGAGGGAAATGAATTGTAGATACTTTTTGTGCATATTTGTATATAATTACAGTTATCAGCAAAGTTCCCCTGCTGCAAGGAAGAAAGGCATGTTCCGGTGACAGCTTACATTTGCAATGGGAACTTTTAAAAGATCTTAAGTTTTCAACTTCTGTGCAATCATAGAACAAATGAATTTAATCCCAATAAATATAAAATACAAAGCTGCAAGATGGCACAGACTAGAAATAAAAATGTGCATTTTTTTTTCTTTTTTACACAAAGACGTAGTTTCCAATGTTTATTTTAGTATAGGTGAGCTGCACTTCCTCCTCTGCATTTATCTTCAGATTTTCTCCTTTTTGTTGGTTTTTCTGAGTCCCTACATAGGGCTTCATCACTGGCTGCCTGCATGCTGTCGAAGGTGTTCTGCCTTTCCAATCCCTCTGCGTTCTCGCCACGTCTCCTGCGCTTCTTCCAGAAATCCATACAGTGGTCCATACAGTTAAACCTAGTCTCTGTAGTGCATGCATACATGCCTGCAGGCACTGCCAGAACCATGGCGCACACAATGACAATAATGTGGATAAGTCTTTCTCTCTGCTCCATCTCACTAATGTCGTTTCCTGTCACAAAAATAATGCACTGACCCTCTCTGGGTGGGTGATTCTTCAGGGTGACGCACACCTCATATTTGGTGGCAGGGAGCAGGTCGCTCACTGAGTAGGTGTTTATGCCAGGACCAATAAAGATCATTTCTTTCTTTGGTGAATCATACTTACCAAAGTGGATGGTGAACCACACATCTGCAGGGTTTTCCATCACAGCGTACCACTCCAGAGTAATGCCATAAATGGTCTGCTTGGCAATCCGGATGTCAATGTGGGGACTATCAACAGATGACAACATGGGTACAGGTGGTGGAAGAGGGGCCACAGAGTTGGAGGAATCAATGTTGAGTGAGATACTGATAGAGGAGTTCCCAATGAAGTTGTTTGCCATACAGGTGTAGATTCCACGATCTGCTAGGTGTACAGATGGGATCATCAGCCAGGATGTGATGGTCTCCTCATCTATTTGAGTCTGGGTAGCTTCAAGGATACAAGAAAAAAAAACACATAAAAAAATACTACAATAGATTTTATGAAAACAAAATGATTTAGGATGATTTTACGTCAAAGCTCTTTTATTTGTGTTAATTAAACAAGATTTAGTCTGCTTCCTCTAGGATATCCATATAAGATGAACAAACCCAACCAATGTGGTTGTAAAAATGTTCTGTTTTTAAAACATCAGCATAAATATCATGACATTATTAAATGACACTCAAAACTTACACGTAAATCCTCTGATAATCTTCAGAGGATACATCCATTGAATGCTTGGTAGAGGTCTGGCTTTGACAAGGCACATAAGAGTTGTATTTGCTCCCAGAGATAAAGAAATATTATACTCTTTGACAGATGCCACCGGTTTCATACAGGTTTTTAGCTGGATCTCATGGAAATACTTTTCTGCTTTGGACGCTGGGCCTGAACACTTCAAGTATGAGTTCATGAGGATGATAGGAGGGCTGACCTCACGGATGAATTCAACAAAACCTTTAAGGCGGCAGTCACATGACCAGGGGTTGTCATGTAGTGCCAAAACTACGTTAGAAACCATTCCTTCTTTACCCCATGCTTTCTCTGCCGTTTGGTAAAGAGGCCAATTTGTGAACACTTCCTTTGATATGATGCTAAGCTGATTGAAGGATAAATCTAAATAGGTCAGTGCTGGCAAGTGTCTTAGAGCATGCTCCGGCAAGACATCTAGACGATTGTGCTTAAGGTCTAAAATTTTAAGTCTCGGCGTGCTTTGAAATGCTGTCCATGGCACCGAAGTCAGCTTGTTGCCTTGTAGCCTTAGCTCAGTCAGGTTGGCAAGTCCCTCCAGACTTTTAATGTGCATCAGGGTGATCTCATTGAAATTTAGCCAGAGAAACTCTAAGGCAGGAACTTGAGAGAAGGAGCCTCTGGGTATTTCAGTCAGGTGGCAGTTTTCAATTCGGATTTTAGTAAAATCATTCGAAATGTTCTTTGGGATGTGCCCCATGGAGGTTTCCATACACAGTAGGGACCTAGAATGATATACAGAGAAAAGGTTTTACAAGAGAATTTCTTCCTACTCATAAAGTAGGTGCAGCATCCTCTAAAACTAGCCAATATTTTCACTATTTGAGATGTTTCCCTTAGATTTAAAATAATTTAAGAACAATGTTATACTTTCAAAATTAGGCCATAACTTACATCTAAGTAACTATTTAATGTTTTTAAAGTTTAAATGATTGCCTACCTTCCCAAATAATCATTAGTGCAGGAGCAACCCAGCAGGCAAGTGGAGAATCCAGGGATGATAATATTAAACACCAAGAAGATACCAAACCCAGAACAAAACGCGTCCATGTTCCTGGATGAGCATGTGAAGAAGGCCAGTGAGAGCAGGACATGCCTATCGGCTGCGTGGTGGAAAGCCTATTACCTTAATCTCAATTGACGCAATGCTTAAGACACCAAATGACATGTGAGACAAGCAAAAGGTGTATTAATAGCAATGCTCTACTTTGTCTAAAAACATTGTCTGATCTAAAGGTTGTACATGCCTACTCCCTTAGTTATACCATGTTGATCGCATTAGGATTTTTATTATTATTATTATTATTATTAATTGGGGCCTCAAAATGCTTCTTATTAAAATTCAATATATTTGTTCCTAATTAAAGCAGCAGCTCTTACATGATAAATAGGAGCTCCATCTGTACTAAGTGGGCCAGAGCCTGTCAGGCTTAACGGTGCTGAGAGGGAGGGCTGCAGTGAGACAGAGACAGATGTCTGGAAAGGACTGTAATCTGACCTCAATAATCTGAACCCTGGCTGTCTTTCAGGTTGCTCGAGTCAGCATTTGAAAAAAGTCAGAAAGGTAGACAAACTAATACAATATAGATAATATGTGTAACATTGCCTCAGGTATGTTGCAGTGTTTTGAATCAAGTTAATTAATCTGAGAAGTGATTAGGATCATCTTTTAGTTTCCAGATAACTTGAAATTTACTGATTAAACATTTTGAGTTGACAGAATATTTGACATGAACCAGCCATAAAATGTTGTATTTTTGGATCTTTGAGATACACTGTAATGCCATATCAGTATTCTTAATTTGGCAGGACTCTTGGTTGTTATGCTTGGTGTTCTGTAAGGTTACACTTTTCTGGGCGAAGTACAACAAACACTTAAATAAACAATTTATAAGTTGAAATGCATAACTCAACACATTAGTAAGATAAGCTTAATGGTTTTGAGTCAGTATTAACCATACTTAAATTTAAGTGCAAAGCATGCAATATGTTTTAAATTATTTTCTTTTAAAACCCTCTATGACAAAATTCCTTGAGGAAACAAGTACATTACTCGGAGATCATTTTCTTTTGAGATATTTTTCAATTATACTCTTAATTCAAGGAAATAACTTATGAACATAATTCAATATAAAAATATTTATTTTCATGTATACTTGAAGTTAATATTGCAAATGTTTACATATTACAAAATGCATTGTGGTTTAGGAATCTGAGTCAACAGCCAATCTGGCACATTATCTTACTGACATAAAAAACAGACTAAAGAGACTGTTGGTTCTCCAAACCTTCCCATTTAAAATCTGAGATTTTAACACATAGAATATATATTCAGGAAGAAAAAAGATAATTGGGTTTTTGAAAGTTGAGGGCATCAATAAATTTTACTTAGAAAAAAACACATCACATTTAATAGTGCATAACACATAAAACAGGTTATTCTTAAATACAAAATATTAAAAATCACTTCTTTGAGCTTGTTTTACATTTCTGCTTTCAGTCAATGTTAATTGTTAATTATATTCCTTTCAAGGCAAATCCCAAAACAAAACGTGCATTTGAGTCTGATCAGTCCAGTCCCCTTTCTATAAATATCATCCTTAAAACAAAGTGCATCTTCTTGAAGCTGTTCTCTGTTTTAACAGAAGTACTCATTAGGTGGGCCTTCAGTCCTTGCTATAGCCTCTGAATCAACACTAGACCTTGCTGACAGGAGTCTGTTGGATTCATCAGGATTTAATCTGGTCAGATATTCACCTTCCATCCCTTTAGCTTTGCCTCCAGGACCAAGAGTCTCAAATGTTACATAGGAGTCCTGCATGTCTTTTGCCTGCCTCCCAAGCATCTTTTGGAGACGTTTCTTTATGGCACCGCAGCACACAATCAGAGTCAGGGGTACGGCAATCACACATGCCACTGTTATCACCACCACATTAATAAGCTTCTGAGTCCCGCTGGCACTGGCAGCCTCGTCTGTTGAGAAGATTACGCACTGTTCCTTTTTCGGAATCAAGCCTTTGACGCAAATGCATGCTATGTACTTTGTCTTTGGAACAAGGCCTTCAATGGTGATACGGTTCTTCCCAGCACCCACATTAATGCGACGCATGTCTCTCTCGCCAAAAACAGCATATAGTACACTGAATTCGGTGGTGTTGGTCGCTGTGGGTGCACGCCAGTTCAAGGAGACGGTGTGATCTGTGTCTCCGATCACCTTCACTGAACGCACCACCCTCTTTTCAGGAAGTTGCTGTAGGGACGACGCATTGGCCACCAAGTTACTCAAACCTTCTTGACCCACCTCCCCTGACTTCTTTGGGAGAGATCCCTTTGCTATACCTTGAGAAATCCCATCAGAAACGCTGTAGCTCTCAACTTCATACCTGCCAGTCACTCCTTTACCATTAAGAGGTTCAATAATAGGCTGAGCAGCAGTACTTGTTGGTGGCGGAACATATCTAGCGATGAGTTTTTCCTGGTATGCTGCTCTTCCCATGTTGGTAGTTTTCTTCCTGCTGCCTCTCTTAGAAACGCCACTGAATGCTTCCTCTGACCGAATGGAATCAGTGATTACCAAGGAGATGATGGCGTCTGCAGTACCCACAAAGTTAGTGGCTTTGCACACATACTTCCCAGAATCTCTGTAGGAGACTGCAGGGACACTCAGAATTGACCAAATGATGCCTTCCTTTGAAATCTCTTGCTGAACTGGAAAAAAATTCAACAAATACACCCATGGAGTTAATCAAATGGACAAATCAGAAAATTATGTTTACTTTTCTGTTCTTCAGTCTTGCACAAAGGTAAAATGACTGAACTAACCTGTGCCATTCATTTTCTTGCCATCAGCGCGACTCCAGGACAGGTCTGGAATAGGAACACCAACAGTGCCACAGCGCAGCAGGACATTGTTGCCTAGAGAGCTCCGAACACGAGCCACAGCCGTGTGCACCCTGGGGGCCTGGCACCTCTGCAGTTCTGCTTCAGTAAAGAAAACTCCAGACAGGCTTTCAGGATCGGCACACCTCAGCCTGGTGTCAATTAGTGCCACGGATGATGAGGGGGACTTCTGAAACTGGACGAGGTCATAGAGTCTGCAGTCACACAGCCATGGGTTATCATGAAGGCCTGCAGAACCAAAAATGATCAAAGGCGATATCTTTAGGCAACATACACGTTTAAATTAATCAAGCACCTTGAAAGACTGTAGATAATAACTATTGTTAGAC
Source organism: Jordanella pulchra (assembly GCA_034780135.1). Lineage (NCBI taxonomy): Eukaryota > Metazoa > Chordata > Actinopteri > Cyprinodontiformes > Cyprinodontidae > Jordanella > Jordanella pulchra. The sequence continues at coordinate 4,733 of JAUZNJ010051434.1, read as the reverse complement.
TAATCCCTATATCAAGGGCAGTTCTTAAAAATAAACTTTCCAGCATACTGAACTGCCAAAGCTTGATCCTTACCAAGAATAAGTTTGGAGGACTCTGACTCTTGCGAAGGCTTCACGCTCAGCCACATTGTCAGTGCTTCAGCAGGAAGTGTGGTGAGGCTGTTGCTGGATAAATCCAGATAGGTGATGTTTTTAATATACATGATGGCCGACGCTGGGATGGAGGAGATCTTGTTGTTGTGTAAATCTAGAAGCCTCAGGATTGGCATGTCGATCAGAGCTTCCCAGGGGAAGGAAATGAGGGAGTTTCCATCCAACCTGAGCTCATCCAGGTTGTAGAGACCCCGGAAACTGTCTGTGTTAAGTGAGTTCAGAGAATTGAATGACATCCAGAGAAACTCCAGACTGTTGAGGTAGTGAAAGTTGTTGCTGGCGATGCGTGTAATTGCCGTCTTCTCTATACGTAGTTTTGATGTGTCAGAGGGGAAATTTGGGGGAATCACTGTGATCTCTGGGTCGTTGCATAGCACACTCCTAAAAAAATAAGTTAAACAATAATTATCTTCCTACTGGAAATAAATGAACAAATAAATTTGTACATTGAGAGCTTACAAATGGAGGTTTCCTGAGAAATCAGACATTTTTAAGCTTTTATTGTACAAATTTCATAAACAATCATAGGGAAAAAAAGGGGGTAACCTATTGTTCTGTTACAGGCTAAATAGATTAAAGAAGAGCCCAGGAAATTGTTTATTACACAGAGAGACAAAATAGTGGAAAGCACAAGTAAAATAGTTTCCAAGAAATACAAATCAACTGAACTTAAAGAGAACTTAATTAAAATTACTTACCTTGCCTTTGATCCATCACTTAACTTGTGAAAGAAGCAGCTGCATTGTAAAGGACATGAAGTGCTTAGAAGGGGAAGAAAAACTGAAGCCAGGCAAAAAGCAAGAAGAAAATGCCTGCTCATGTTTCCTCCTATCTGCAAGCAACTAAAACTCTACAAGACTAAACTACAATTAATCAAACAGCAGCAACAAAACCTAAGGGAACGTCAGATGCATCGTAGCGGTTCTCAGGCTCACAGCTCCAACTGCTCTGCCAGCTCTGAATCCACAGATAAAAAAGGGATAGGCAGGGATTAGAGGAGGACTTGGGTTATTTTGATTCAGACGATTAGGCTATTCTTTCCTCAAAGCTGATAGGCTGCATGCTTTTCCCTTTCAGAACTCATTTGAAGCTATGTATTTACTGCGTAAATATGAAGGGGTACTTAACATAGCAGCATAGGCTGCAAGTGGATAAAGACAAATGAAAAGAAAAAACAGATTGAGCAGTTTTTGAGGAATTTAGAATAATTTTTATGTGGGATTGATAAAAATAAACAGTAGAAACACTTTTGACTTCCTTCTGATACATTTGTATATATATAAGAAAATTACATGTAAAAATAATTTGAAAACTTACACTGCAAGGATTTCTCTATCTTTAATTTCATCATTTGACAGAAAAACAAGTAACCAGTAGATGGCAGTTGAGAGTAAAGAGAGGTGAGAAATATTTTGTTTTTGTTTTGTATTAACCTATGAAAACGTGTTTTAGAGATCAATTAAAATATATAAAAGATATAAACATGAGTAAAAAACTCATTTTTTAAACAATTATTTATTTCCTCTTTCTTAACTAATAAGAAGAGGCAAGATCTAATCCATATAAGTCAAACTTATTTATAAACCCTCCATATATCCATACAACCCATGTAGTATTTAAGTAAATGTCTTTAAGCAATTTAAAGCCAGACAATATGCTTTTTCTATAAACGTTAAAAAAAAAGCTTCTGGCATCATTGTAACTGCCGTGTGCTTATAATCTTGGTACAATTGTCAGTTTAAGGGGATTTGCTTCATGGCACAGACCTGACTTTTAAGCATAGCCTACAACTCTTCACTGGGGTCAACGTCCATGCTTTGAGAAAGCCGTTCTGAACGCTTAAGTCTATTTAATTGTATCCATTTTAAAACCAGTTTTGATTGGTTTGCAATCATTGGTTTGTTGAAATGTTCAATTCTCTACCAGGTGTGAACTATTCAGCTGTTGATCCTACCAGGATACAGAGGAATTCAGCAATAGCCTACACTACTACTATGCTTATGTTTTTAGTAAAATTGACTGTAAAATGTCCCACGTCTATGATTGACAGCTGGAATCTATCGAGGATTAAAAAGTTTGTGGACAAGTTGCAGCTTACTAACTAACATTTAACCCTAAACTGCTAAGTGTCTATAAATGTATACATTTTTAATTTTAACCTTTTCTGGCAAAGAGAGAATTTCTCTAAAATTTTGACAAAATCAAAAATTTTGCACCCAAAAGTGTGTTTATTTTTCTATAAACATTTAACACAGTTCAAATAAATCATTACAAAAGCTAATTGATTGTATGTTATGAATGATGAGTGTGTATTATCACTGCAAAATCACATATGTGTAATTTCTTTTCAAATCTGTAAAAGTGTGCTTGCTTGTGACATACTTTCTGGATGCGATGTGTTGTCACAGTTCCTGAGGGTTTTTTGCAGGTCTGGAGGTTTAATGACACAGCTGCCCTGATGGGATTTTCAATCCTTTAATCCAGTCATCTCTCTTTTATTATTACTTCTTTGCTCCATTTCTTTAAACAAGGGCTGTCTGAGACAAGAAACCCTCCATCTCTGCACCTGTTCCCACTGCACCTGAATACTCCCTGCAAAACCGAGTGGGTTCTTCTGTTTGGAGTGTTTATGTGGAAACTGAAGTGAAAAGATGTTCTTTAAAACTTGATAAGTCAGAGAGGACGAAATGACACACCAAAACAAATACACATTAAGCAGTAACCATAAAAAAGCAAGGGACTGAGGTAGATAGCAAAGAATCCTAAACCCTTTAGAAACTATTTTACTGGGCTCTCTTGCTTATTTAATCAATATACCTCACGGATATTTTTTTCTATCATTTAGGGCAAAAAGTACAAACTACAATATCAGCTTGACCTCGATTTTTAGAAAAAAAAGTTACATTTCCTTAATTTTCTTCCAACCTTAACCTTCCATTTTTTCTTAAATCATTGTCTTTCTCATTTTCCAGATCTTCTTCTGTCCCTCATTGTGGACAAAAGCCATGCAAGCAAAAACTGGATTGAAAAATATTCAAGGGTCTTCAGATTTTGTACCATTCTGTCAACTTAAACCAAAAACCGTAAACCCATGCATTTTCTGGAAAGAAATATCATAAAGGTATGGCAAGTATTTATCTTCAGCCCTAGATTTTTTTAGTGTTTTTTTCTTATGATCCCTCACAAACTGCAGAGGCCCTTACAGAACAGCTCTAATTATACTAATATTATAATATTTTCTGAAGGCAATTGGGATAAGAGGAAACCCACAAAGCAGAAGGTTCTAGGCCAGATCTGGTTTCAAGCCTGTGTAATTGAAGGCATTGCGACTGTTATTTCAAGCAGAACTTGGCCATGTCTATTAATGACGCCACCAGTTATACCCTGGCATAGGAAGATTGGGGTTGGTTGTCACAGTCGCTTGATTTCAGCCACTATGGGGCGCTGTTAAAATGTACTACTGAAATTCACAAAATTGGGATTAAAAATTTGTATAAGTACTAATAAATCCAAGTTTTTTTTTCTTTATAAAGTGGCTAAATATACAGTTCAATAGATGTGATTACTTTTGCAAGACTCTGCCCTGGCTTAAGTATAGCTGCAACAGTGGAACCCTTGTTTCATTGCAAATCTAGAAGATTATCTTGGAGTTATTAACTCTTTACCAATAGACTACTGTTAAACTGCACTGAAGGTGCAAATACATCACATGCATGTATTCAGGTCAGCTGGAACAATAGATTTTTTTTGTTGTTGTTGAAAATTTAACTGCATAATGTTTCTTTGTGAATCCCTATACTCAAAGAGCTTTTCATTAGAGGTGCATTTTCTACATGTCAAGAATCATTAGGAAATTAATTTTTTAAAAGATTCAAAAAAGTTTTCATCAAAAAGTTCTAAATTGACCGATTTATAGCAACCCACTACAATCAATCTTTGTATGGCTGGCTCAGTCCAGCCTCACTTTCATCACCGCCAGCTGCAATAGCCTAACAGATTGTTTTATTAAATCCTTTAAGTTGTGAAATTTGTCACAGTGTTGCTCTATGTTTCCACCCTGCTCCCTCAGCTTTACGTACAGCCACCGGGCCTCTTGTTTGGATTAGAGATAGCAGAGATCATCATATGAATTGGATTCTCCTAATGAGACCCCAGCAAATGTCAAAACAACCTGTGATGTTGCAGCTCTCTGCAGTTATCAGAAATGGACCTCAGGCATGCACAATATGGGAATATTTAAAAAAAACAAAACAGGATTTTATAAGCTCACTGGGACACATTGTTACTGCCTGGTTAATGGTTGTGGTAATCTGGGCACAGATTAGTAAAGCCATCAGACTCATCCCAAATGTTAGACTTTAAAAGATTCAGGCTGCTTTGGGTGAGTGTCACAATTTTCTGCCGTCCTATTTCTAGGGTTTATTACAGGACAACAAAAAGGCATTGGAGTTTTTCAGCGACTTTTTAAAGTTACTGAAGTATGTAAAGGACAAAGTAGTTACAATTGTCATGGTGGGTTTCAGAGCTCTAACCCACATGCAGAACACCACACGGGACAACGGGAAAAAGTTAAACAGTTT
>JAUZNJ010051433.1:43894-58540 GCA_034780135.1 Jordanella pulchra | reverse complement strand
CCCCCCCCCCCCCCCCCCCCCCCCCCCCCCCCCCCCCCCCCCCCCCCCCCCCCCCCCCCCCCCCCCCCACAGTGGATTCAACTCTACAGGCCGACTGGTGACATCATCAGTCTCCTATAAACCGCAGCGTGGCCTCCACACTGACGCCTGCCCAACACAGTGGAGCGGAGCGGCGTTCTGATGGCGATGAGCTGACGCCGTCTCCGCCGCTGGCCGTGTGATGTCACTGACAGCTCATCGGGGAATCGGACGAACGAAGGAAGGAAGGGAAACGACGGCAGACGATGGAGGAGCACCAGGCTGCAGACGGCGAACCCTCATCACCGGGATCAAAAAGCATCCGACAGGTTCGCCGTCTGCAGCCAGGCTCCTCCTCCGGACTCTGTTCACGGCTCCACTTCCTGTTAACGGAAGCAAACTTCCTGCTCTAACCAAACAAACGGATCAGTGCTGCAGTAGCTTAGTGTCTGTCCAGGCTGCCATCGCCGAAACTGAACCAGGAAAACCGGGTTCAGCAGAGAACGATGAGCGGGACGCCGGTGACCAGGTTTAAGTTCCAATTCTGACGGTTTTAGTTTCGTTTGACCCAGTCCAGCTCAGACGGGCCGACCCGAGCCGCAGTTCTGGCCGTACAGTGTTGGAGAGGAGCGGTGGGCGGAAACTGTTAGTGTTGTTTAACGAGACGGTAGCGAAGCGACTGAAGGAGCTGGCGGGTGGGGGGCGTGGCCTGATGCGTCCTTCATGGCGCCTGAACATGGAGACAGACAGGAAGTTCATGGAGCTCTGAACAGAGACGGTTTTCCAGACAGCTGAACTCACAGGTCATCATGCGACTCAACAACAATTAATCGAAACATGCATCATTTATTGGATAAACTGCAACAGAGGGAAGCAGAACCCGGCCGAGGCGGTTCGGCCGCAGAACGGGCCCGCTCTGGATGAGCCGTGGAGCGGCATGTTGGGAACCCAAACAAACTGCTTTCCCACAATGCACCACAGCATGCAGAGGTGAAGAGGGGAGGAAGATTTCTACTAGTGAGTTTTAACGTTAAACACGTGATCCTGGTGAGGCGACTCCGCCCTCAGCTGATGGGATGGAGGTGATGGAGGAGCACACTGAACAACAAACAGCGCAGGGCATGGATGTGTGCAGGATGAGAGGATGAGCTGAGCCGTGACTCCCCTCCTCAGAGTGACAATCCAGCTGGTGGGTGACTGAAGGTGATGAAGAGGAGGGAAAGGAGGAGAAGCTCAGATGGTGAACTTGGGTGCTTCTTCGCCTGCAGTAGAGGATAAGGGAAGGAGCTCGATCTCATCAGTCTCCTCTCCCGCCTCCTCGATGATGCTGCTCCGAGCCTCCTCCTCAGACTGTGGCACAAACTCAGGATGGGCCATGAAACTATGGATGGAGCTACGGGAATGTGGACTCTCCACCTCAAAGAGGGAGCTACGGAACGCGTTCACCACCTTAATCTGAAACAAACAGAGAGAAGAAACGTCAGGAGCACAGAAAGGCTGCAATCAGTCATCAACACTGACAACACCGACTTTAACAGGCAACGGGGAGGGGGGGTGTGGGGGGTCCTGGATCCGGACGGCCAGATGCCAAACCACAAAACACAACAATGAAAACAAAGGAACCGGTCACTGGGAATGTTGGAGACACAAAAGATCCAAAAAATGCTTTTCATGATGCTGGGGGGGGGGGTACGATATAAACACACACACTCCATCCATTAGCTGTCTAATAATCTGACATCCAAAACACTGCTGATCTAGAAGGTGTGGAAACGCTTCGCCTCGCTGCATATTTCAGTCGGATCAACGGCCCTTTTAGACACGCTGCAGAAAATAACCCACTGCTCATGACACATCATGCAGCCCTTAGTCTGCACCAGTGAAGGTTTCCTCCCCTCTGTAGGGTAGAAGATCTGACCCACTTCCTGACAGATGCAGCTGATGATTATCTGACTGCTGGAGGCTGCTGACACTGGAGCTTCCTCCTTAGTTATGGAAGGAAATAAAATAACAGCAAAGTACCAAACCTGTCCCTGATGTAGCAGGACGATACGAAATCCTCACCCTCCGTCTCAAACAGGACGGAAAATCTTCAACATGCCAGCAGGAAGCAGCAGGGACACTTTTATCTTGAAACATTTTGGCCTCTGTGATCATTCGACCCTCAGTAAGGTCAGATCGGAGCCGTACCGATCCGTTCTAAGCTTCCTGTTCATTCAGGCTTCCTGCAGCTAGAAATCTTCTCTGGGATAAAAATGTCTTTACTCATCCTGAACAGAACCAGCTGTTTGGTCCTAAACAGAGGCTCGGGTTGAGGTCAACCTTAAGATCGGTTCTTTTCTGCGTCAACAGACAGAAACTCGCCGCACAGGTCCGACTGTTAACCTCACACTAGGATCAAAGCCTCAAACCTCTTCCCCCACCAGGGAACCATGGCAACGCTAAAGGAAGTCTGTCTTGATTTTATAACCATCTGAATTTTTACGGAATCAGTTGTAAAACAAATAACACCCTCAGAAATAAAGCTGGTGTTGGGGGCTGGCATTACTGGGGAAACCTGAGACGATGCTCTGCAGAAGAAACTACTGTTACCTTGTCTGGTTCCTAATCCTGCTGCTCTGAAGTCCTTTCCTCTGATGAATCCACCGAGGCTGCTGCTGATCACCCTGATTTATACGCACCAGCACACACTCTTCATCATAATTAATAACCTGCAGCTCAAACCTGTGTGTCACTGAACCACAGAAGAGCTGCAGCCCAAAACACACACTCACACACACACGGTTGTTGAACCATGAGAGACTTGCAGAGCCCGACAGATTCAAACCTTTTCAGGATTAACCCATAAAATTATCTTGGTAACCAGGCTGCTGCCTCTGGACGGAAGAGGAAGCGACTAAACAGGTTTATGGTTTTGTTTTTGCCTTCATGGTGACCAATCAGAAGCCTTCTCTCTGTTTCTGACTCGTCGGCAGCAAGTCTCACCAGGTCGTTGCAGATATTTGCAGGTAAACGTCCAGAACATGCAGGAGCAGCAGCTGCACGGTGACTCAGACTACAAGACAGTTTCAACAGAAAGATGAAGCAGAGGAAATGAGGGAGGTCGTCTGCATGTTCTCTGACTGCGAGGCTCAGACTGCAGCAGGAATCCAGCAGGTCAATAATTCAAAGACCAGTCTTCCTGCATCTCTGAGTCTGACTGAGCTGGAGGATCTAGCTGCTGCAGCACTTTGAACTCATGACCCTGAAGGGACAGCGATCTCCTCCTGCAGCAGTTTGAAGACATTCCAGGTTTTAGGTGTTTATTTTCAGTTGATCACAGTTCAGTACTTTTAGTATTTCTGTGCTGCAGAGACCATCTGGAAACTGCTGCTGCAGTCCTATTAGAACAGCCCAACCGGTTGTGGGATCAGTGAAGCATTGGTTTGACTGGTTCTACTGGGGCTCAGTTTTATGCATCACAGAACTCTGGACGCGTCCTAATCTCCTGACTGCTGCCCGGTTCGTTTGATCAGACGAGGACATGCAGACACCTGCTGAGGACAGACGCAGCTTCATGCAGATTAGACAGAGTCCAGCCTGGCGTTGGGCGCTGGGGGAGCTGGCCTCAAGTCACAGACTCACTGCCTGCAGTGGAAGAGGAAGCAGCAGCAGGGGGCGCAGCCCCTGCCGAGTTGGTGAGGGAGGAGGAGGAGCTAAGCCCTACGTGGGTGGGGCTAGAGAGAGTTTTGGCTGCAGTGGCATCATTGTGTTGGCTGACGACGGACGGCTGGCGGCGCAGGGCACCGGGCACCGGCGCCTGGCCCGTCTGGAAGGTATAGACCACATCCATCTGAGGGAAGGACAGCCACAGTTAGACAGCAGAGACAGAGCGAGAGGACGGCACAGAGGAGAGCAGGAGGAGCTCGCTACAGAGAAGTTAGAGAAGACAGAGAGTGTTAGACAAAGCCAGATCTGAACAGCGATTCGTCAGCATGTCAGAGATCAGAGGTTTGTTTCTTTCAGATACCAGCAGCTCTGAAAATCAACCGGCTCAAAGCCTAAAAACTATCATCTAATCGATTTCCACCTTTGATTCAGAGCTTCTCTCCATCAACAGTACCTTGCAAAGTAAACAGTGGAGCCACAGATTTCAATGTAGTTTATTATGATTTTTGAGCTTTTCAATTTTTATCAAACAAACCAGTAACCTGTTTATGTTATTCAGCACTATTTATTCAGTATAACCTAAATAAACTATTGGAGTTCAGAGGAAAACAAGGCTTTTGTTGAGCAGGAACAGGAAACATGAGGTCAGAGTTGAAGAGGATGGATGAAGATCCAGGAAGTAAACCTGCTAGAAGCAGCATGAGACCATCTCCATCCAATCTACCTGAGTTTGATGTGTTTTCAGAAATGTTGATGTTCAGACGTTCTGAGCTGGAAAAGACAAACCCAACAGCAGAAAGGGGTCCAGACTGATGGAGAGATTAGCTAGCTAGGTGATGCTATGAGGTGAATGGGGCGGGGGATGGGTGCTGGAGGTACGGATGAAGGCTGATGCAAAAACTTCATCATTAAATCATGTTGAAACCATGTGGTCCATCCAGTTAAATTCAAACAAATACACAGAAGTTTCTGGTTGTAACAGACAAAGCAAGACACTGCAGGTGAACCTGAGGTTTTGATCTGAGCACAGTGTTTGTTCCTCCTTTAATCAGACTGTTAGGTGTTTCCTGGTTTCACTGATAAACAACTGAACCAAGTTTCAGCAGGTAATTCATCAGACGTTTGTTGGGGCAAGAAAAGAGACTCTAAAATTAATGTTCTGGTTACTGACATAAACTGAAGTTGGTGTCCAAGACCATCACCGCATTATTGATGAGGCAGAGAGTTTTTTGGCAATGTGTGAAGAAACACTAAATCCTGAGGGAGAAAGCAGAGGATGAGCCTGAGAAAATGAAGGAAGAGAGGCGACAGAGTGAAGAGAAGTCTGAGGAAGTGGAAACGTGATTTATCCAAAACTCTGCTGGAATGAAGGGATGGAAGAAGAACTGGAACAATGGATGAAGAGCTCCCAAATGAGGCCTACATCACTCAGAGGAGCGGAGCAGGAGGAAGAGGAGAAATGTCATTTGGAATGACTGATAACGTTTCAGCTGTGAGGTGCTGCTTGTACCAATTATCCTCCCTCTGTGTTTGACTGCTGAGGCGTCGAGCGCAGCGACGTTGCCCACCCGGATTAGAGAGGAGGACGACACGAAGAGGAGCGCTGAGAGATAAGAACCTAATTAGCTGGCAGCCTTTTGTTGCCTCCCATCCTGTCCTCCTCCTGTCCCAGCAGCACGACGGCGATCATTTAGATACATGAGCAAAAAACAGCTTCCTCATTTTCCAGGTGAGCACCCCAAACTGATTTCTTTAAATCACGCTGACCCTCTGGGTTCAGGTGTTGTTCAGTTCCTCCTCACTGGCTGTGAAATATTCGGTGTAAAGCTTTCCTTCCTGATGAGTCTTGCAGTCGGAGAGGATCCTGTTGCTGTTACGAGCTGCAGATATAATGACCACCTTTCCTTACGGTTTTTAGAATTTGTAATTTTCTTATTGTCACTGTACTACAGTACAACACATCTAAAGCAACAACCTAAAGTGAGTCACATAAGACAGGCAACATCTACAACACATCAGCCAGAGCGGACATTTCATACCGAGGTTAAGTATGAAAGTATAGGAAAAACACAAAATGACTGATCCTGTATTTATGAGGCATGAAGTGCATTTAGTAAAAAATTATTCTATTTATCACAATATCCATACAATAAGAACCCTTATGTCACAACTTGAGAACATTTATAACTAGATGAACTTTAGTCACAACAGCAACTGAAAAACATTTTCTTCACTGCAGTAAATCAAGTCGTTTTATTTAAATAAGTTGAATAAGATGATTAATGTTAAGATAGGAAAAAAAATCAACTTCGATATCTTATTTTAAGGGCAGAACAATTAATTCATGTGTAGATCATCTTCTTTAGCTGCTTGAAGTGAAACCACCTGCTAATGTTAGAGTTTCTTCAGTATTAGTGAACTGAGTCCTGAACAGTCAGCAGTTGATGATTTTTCACCCAATTCAACTCAGTTTTATTGTAAAGCTAACCTGACATTCCTGGTTGTGTTTTGTGGTTAATATTGACCAATCAAAGTAAACCTAGTTTTAAACTTGGACATGCTGTGTTTTGATTGGCTGATGCTCCCTGTGAGCCGTTGCTAAGTCCTGTTAAAGGGGTTCTGTGCTGGTCCTGGGTTAACACCAGGGCAGTCTGACCTGTTTCTATGGAAACAGAGACACGTGGTGCCAAGTAACAAAGCTACCGGTTAAGCACAGAGCTGAGGATTGGGCCAGAAAAAGTGTTCTTGGCATATTTCTTTTAAATTTCTGGTTGTGCTAAAAGTTTTGTTGCAGTTTGCTGGAGGTCCTTCTGTTTAAAGGTACCTGCTGCCCTCATTGCTGCCATTTGCTTGTTTAGAACCAGGAATGGGTTCAAAGGCACCGACTGAGCTGGGATTCATTTTATAAGGTTTCACCAACAGGTTGTATAAAATGTTACTGCTTTCCATCTGTTAATGGCTGATATCTGGGCTAAAGTTAGCACCTGATGACTTCTGCAGATTCCATATAATTAGTATCTTGTCTATGTAACGTTTATTAACATAGGCGGCCAAAGTTAGCCTAAATCAAATTTTGTTAGCAGGAAAACGGATTTAATTAAAAGAAGCCTTTTTCTGTTTCACTTTAAGATGCATTAGATAGAAAGGTATCCTTCTACGTATTGTAGTACGCAGCCAGTAACATAAACAAACAGCGCCGGCGCTCAGACTATGAACCTTAACACTCAGATAAACACCTGCTGGGAAAACTGGAGGCTCTCAGAGCTGGAATATTTTACGCCAGTGATTCTGATAGGCGCAGTTTATTTTAAAAAAGCATTTTTTGTTGGTTCTCAGACAGGAGGAGAAGCGGTTATGCTGAGCGACAGGAGATTATCTCGGCAGACTTATGCTTCGCTGCAGAAAAATCCCAGCGCTGTTACTGTTACTCTATGTCTCTCTACCAAAGTTCTCTGTCGTCATTTGACACAAATCAAATGAAACTTTGAGTTTCTATTTTGCTCTGTAAATTATAAGTCAGCTTTAGATTTAGAAAGCAGGGAAATGACATAAACAGAGTGAGAAACACACGGGTAGTTTCTCAGAGTTCAGTCCGGTAATCAAACTTTTCAGACATTTCTTCTGTGGAGGTTGGACGGATCTGAGTGTGTCTTTGTTTCTCTCGCGGCACCTGAAGATCCAGCGGACCCTGTTACAGATGTTGTGTGTAACTTTATCAACATTTAATTCAAATTCAGTTCTAATTTAAATTGAATTTGTCCATAATATCTGTCATCATGACGAGGTTATTTTAACTGCAGTTGTTTAATTGTGTGTTCTAGTTTTTTGAGCAGGATTAAACATGGCCCCTATAATAAACTACGGCAATAAAAAAGCCTTATGTTGTTTGAAAGCATCTTTTATGGTCGTGTTTGTGTCGTCTGGTTGGGACACTGAAGGGGATTCGTGGCTAAAAAGGTTTGGGAACCACGGTTCTAGAAGATGGAACTGATCTTCATGATCACCTGTTGTTGATTTATGCTTCACAAATAAACTGAATGGAACAGAAACAGCATCAGGGATAATTTACACTTTCAGCTCTTTGTGTTTACCTTCTGGTTAAAGAAGTACGAGTTGGTCCAAACTGAGAGAAAACACTGCGAGTGTGTGTGGAGAGCTGGCTGCAGTAAGTGGACGTGGGTGTTAGTATCGAGTCTAATGAAGCCAACAGGGACAGAATGGACTGACTGTGGACATGTTGATGCTCAGTGTGTGCTGATCCTGTAGGAGGATGAGGAACACACACACAGGTCACCACCCAGCCTCCAGCTACTGTGGGTTTCCATGCTAACAAAGTGTAAAATGATCGCAGGTTAACAGATCTTTAACTGGAGGGAAACTGGTTCCAAGTCCTGGTTTGTTTTAATGGCTTCAGATCTTTTTTTTAAAGGAGCCCTGAGGGCCACACCTCCTCTGGTTTTCTGCCCGATTTTCCTCAACAAGCTTCTGGCTGTTAGTGGGTCGGCCTCTTTAATCTGAGTGTTTTAATGAAGAGGTTCTGGGCTGCAGATCTGCAGCAGAGTGTGAAATTAACAGAACTTCAGTGTGGTTCAGACAGCTGTGAAGACGGCAGACGGTACAAGGCTTTAACGCTGCTTTGACAGATTTACAAAGAACAACAGTAGTCTGATGTTTAAACCAACATTTCTTCCTTCCCTCCAGATGTTGACTTATGTCACAGGAAGGCAGCATGAACATGGAAGAACAGGGAGCATCCAAACCTGCCAGACCTGATGTCCTCATGTTTTACCACTTTGACTCTTCTGATCAAACAGCAGGCCTTTGAGCAGACCCCTGGTTCTGTGTGAAAGCACCCCCCATCCTCTTGGACAGCAGAGCCAGAGATGGGCCTGGCAGGCAGCCGTACCTGAGTCTGGATCCGGTTCAGACCTCTGAACCAGAGGATCTGGCCTCTCCTCAGCTCCATCTCAGCGTGATCGATCTCGTCCGTGTCCTCGGTCATCTCCTCCTTGTGGATCTCTTCTTTGGTGATGCCGTGGCCCGCCTCCTTCAGGAACTTCAGGTGGTGGGTCGGGATGGCTGAGATCAGCTGAGGATGGGAGAGAGGTCGGTTCAGGGATCAATCAGCCCAGTTCTCTGTCTCAATAAACCCACTGAGTGTCCTTCAGCCTGGTTCACTACAACCAGTGAAGGAGGCTGGTTTGATCAGAACATGCTGATAATTTAAAACATCAAGTTTCCGTTCAGTAAAATATAATCCTCGTTCAACAAACCGTTTCTGTCTGCTGCTGCAGTTGGATCAGAGCAGACTGAATTCACACCGCAGAGGTCACCATGTGATCACTAGTAATTTACTCAGAGATGTTTACATCTGACTGACGGTCTTAATGATTGTTTTTGTAAATAACTTTCTAGGGACGAGCATTGCAGATCACCTACAGCTACAAAGCTACAGTATATGATATGCTAAATGTATCACATAAATAAACAGAACCTCAGAGTCGGCTCTACCTTAGCGTGTGCTGCTGTGTGTAATCATGCGTGTAAGCGTGTGTCCACAGAGGGACTGAAACACCCTCGCAGCTTGTAAACAGGAGCTGAACTGCTTTCATGTGCTGAGCTCATTACCATGCCGATGGTCGCTAAGGCAACGCTGCAGCAGCAGCGAGTGTTTCAAGACAAACACTGAAGCCACAAACTCTGGGTTCCCGCCTCCTCACGCGCCCACGTCTGTGGGAGTGGGCTTCCAGTGTAGCAGAGGCTCTCACCTGTCCCCACAGCAGCTCGCCCATCCCGATGAACACACACCACAGCCACTGGTCGATGGTCAGAGGAGCGCAGGAGAACGGCTTCCCTCCAAACTGAACGATGATGATCTGAGGACGAGAAGGAACAGCTCTGCTGTCGTTGGTCACATTTCTTTTCTCAGTCCTCGATTCTTGTCTTTAGGTAATAAAGCTGCTCCGTCTGAAGGGGTTTAGATTTAAACTCGATCGCAGCAGAAAAAGCCCAGATGATGATGATGATCCTACCTGCAGTGCGAAGGTGCCCAGGACCACGCTGCAGAAGATAGGGTTCCTGTAGACGCCCTCAAAGACGTTTCTCTCACCGTGGATCTTCCTGGCGTTGATCTCATTAAAGAGCTGCATCATCACAAACACGTTGAAGACGATGGTGTAATGTTCCGAGGGCGGGGAGTGCAGAGGAGCGTTACGGCCGGAGTCGATGTCGAAAAACTTTTCTCCTGAGAAACAACAAGCAGACCAGCAGATGTAAAGATGCCCTGAAGGAACGGGGGGGTGGGGGTGGGGTTCAGACCCACCTGCAAACAGCAGAGTGAAGATGATGATGAGCTGGAACACGGCGTGGCCCAGGATGTTCTTCATCATAGTCCGGGAGATGAGCGGCTTATCGCGGCCGTAGGGTTTGCGAAGGAGCAGCGACTCGGTGGGCGGCTCGGTGGCCAGAGCGAGGGAGGCCAGCGTGTCCATGATGAGGTTGACCCACAGCATCTGAACGGCTTTAAGAGGAGAGTCCTGGAAACCAGACGGGAATATAGAGAGGCGGGTTAGTTTCTGGGTCCATTAGTCTCTGTTTAGTTTAAACAGGTCTGACTGACCACCTTTACTGTAAACTTTACCCCCCCACACCCTTAAACTGCTACCGATGCCCCCACATGAGTGTGTTAGCGCGGTGAGGCTGCTAATAGCTGCTGTGGATCCAGACATTTGCTCACATCATTTCAGTCCTCTAACATCTCATCATTAACCCCCCCATCAGACCCTTGAAGCCCCCAGCCGGCCCCCGTTGGTACAACAAAGGCAGAGACCATCTTTAATGATGTGTGTCAACATGCCGGTGGCCCGACACACACCAAGCTGCTGCTGCTGATGAGGATGATGATCGGGGGGGAAACCGAGCTGGCAGACCTGCTGAGTTCCTGTTATATTTCAGGATCTTTAAGGTGACGTGTTGCCATGGTTTCAGGCTGAATCTTAGCCTAGTTTATGTTCTCCGTGCTGCAGAGTGGTTAGTTATCTCTGCTGCCAGCTGTGAGCTCTTTAATTAACACACAGCCCTGAGATTTCCTGCTCCGCATCGGTTCAGGAGTTCAGTTTCCTGATTTAAAAAATAAAAGGTGTCGGATCACCTCCTGGCAGCAGAGACCAGAACCAACCGTCGTCAGTTTGTCAGAAGCTGTTTCCAAGGCAGTAATGCAGTTATATTAAAACGGACAGGTGATGATAGAGCCGACTGAAATCACTGCTGACTGGAGCATCATAGAGATGAAGTTCAGAAACAACAGGTTTCTCACTAACTGATGTTGATCAACCATAGGAGGGATTTAGGAGAAGTTTAAAACAAAACTCGGTTACCTGGGTGATGCAGGCGCCGGTGAACGCCACGATCACTGCCACCACGTTGACGGTCAGCTGGAACTGGAGGAACTTGGAGATGGAGTCGTAAACGTTCCTCCCCCACATGACTGCTTTAACGATGCTGGTGAAGTTATCGTCAGTCAGGATGATGTCAGACGCCTCTTTAGCCACATCAGTGCCGGCGATTCCCTGAGAGGACAGAGGGGGGGGAGAAGACCTTTAAAAAACCCTTAAAGGAATGGAAACAGGGAGGTTTTGAAGTGTCTGTGTTGAGTAATCTTTCATCACAGAGGATGAGGAGAAACATTAATAAGCTCAGCGGAGGACAGAGATGTGATGGATGAAACCTCCTCCTCCTCCACAGCAGGTCAGGTTGCTGCTTCCTGTCCGAGCTGCAGCAGAAACTTCCTGCAGGTAAAGGCCGGCGCTGTGCAGACCTGCAGATGTGTTTGAATGCTGCAGCTCTGAGTGAGAACATTTCCTTGGATGTGGGCAGGAACAGCTGAGTCTGGTTTAAGGGGACAGAAAGTTGCTGCGTCTCACTCAAGTCCCTCTAAACAGATGTTGCTGCGAGAATTGAAAGGAGATGTCAGCATAATCAGCTGGGCCACATCAGAGGAGCATGTTCACGGCTCAAAGCATCAACTTGGCGTCTGTGATGAGTGAAGCAACATGAGTTTGTCCAACAGTGCAGCAGCTGCTCTCCAGCCTGCAGGAGACGCTGCTGTTCAATGACTTTCCTCAGTGAAATAAGGTCAGACCAACATGCAGCAGTGAGTCGACATTAATGAGCTCAGCAACATTGTTAGAAACTGCTTAATATCAGCTCAGCTACAAGTTAGATCCTTCTTCTGTGATGGCAGCCAGGAGACGCGCCCTCTAACTCATTTTTCCATATCATCATCTGATCCATGAACTGCCTCAATAATAAGCAGCTTAGCAACCTGCAGCCAAACAAGTTTATATACGACATTAAAATGTTTGGTTTTATCCCTTTTCTACTCCTGTCTGATGCAGCTCCTGCTTACAGGGACATCCTGGACAGAGGACACAATCCCTCACAAAAGGGGCGAGCTGAGGTCTGCCTCTGAGCCAACAGAGGTTTCTTGTTTATACACAAACCTTCATAACAGCCACAAACCAAACCTTCCTCTCATTTCTGATCAAACTGTAAAGTTTACAGCTACTCGCTCGACCTCTTTAATTCTGTACCGTTTGCCAGACAGTTGCCAGGTCTGCTAATGCTAACGCTAACCAACCAAACTGTTAACCTCCCAGTTCAGCAGTGGATGCCTCCGTGTGCCTCCTGAGCTCCTTTGCTACCTGAAATCAGCACCAACTCTCAAACTGTTGACCGATCGTCAGCTTTTTTGGTTTTTAGTTTAGGAGGCTCAGCTCTTCATGAAGCTACACCTGAGCTCCGTCTCCGTCAACCTATTAATACTTTCCACGTTGAGGTTGACATCACAAACTGGGGTCCATATTTATTTGACCTGCCATAATTATAAACCAATCATTTATATAACCTACTTCTTCCCCCTCAGTACAATGAAGACTTTGATTCTCCACCAATCTAAATTAAAAAAAACTTTCAGCCTGATGCAGGTTTGTGAGGACGGGCGGCTGGAATCCTACAGCTGGACAGGTGGAGATATTTGTCAGAGCCTGCAGGAGCCCTGGTTGTGAACATTCTGGATCTGAGTTGAAAGGGAGACAAACATCTCTGTGAAGTGTCGAGCATTAAACATGTATGAGAGTGGAAGTTCCTCCACACTGGATTATCTTGTGAAATCCCAGGAATCTTGTTTATGGCGCTGGGACACGTGGAAGAGGCGGCCTTCCTCTTTGTTGATGTGATGGTGGAGGAGGGACCCCGCAGTCATCAGAGCACCAAGGCTCAACATTTATTGATTCATAATTCAATTTCACAGCAGCCTCCATGAATCCAAGGCATTCAGCCTAGAAGTCATCGCAGAAGATGTTTCACGGCTGCATTAGACACGTAATTAATTTCCTTGTTTAGCTGCTGGAGCGAAGAAAACCTCCAGCAGAGCTTTGAAACAAAGGAAAATATGAAGGAATGGTTACCATGGCGAAGCCAACATCAGCTTTCTTGAGGGCGGGGCCGTCGTTAGTGCCGTCTCCAGTCACCGCCACCACCTGTCGGGTTTCTCCCACCGTGCTGTCAATGATGCCTGATCGGCAGAGAGGAACAGAACGCGTCTCTGTCAGTGAGCGTGGAAACGGTCGGTTCTCAGCAGCGGGAGGAGGAGCAGCTCACCTTTAACCAGCGTGTGTTTATCTGTCGGCGAAGAACGAGCCAGAACCCGCAGTTTGGGCCACACCTTGTCCAGACGTTCTTGTTCAACCTACAGAGACAGAATATATGGATGCAGTCACCTGCCGGATGGTTTCTGTTCAACAGCAAACAGCTTCTGATGGTTTTCAGCTTTTATATGAAGAAATATATGTTTTCAAAATAAAAATCAAATATTAATAAAAGATGATTCTGTGAGTTCCTTTTTTTAACTGCAGGACGTTGTATGAGACCAAACTGCATCAAAACTTTGGTCAGATCATCTATTAGGGGAAACTTTGTGGACATGTTTCGTCTTTTGATGCTCAATTTGTCCACATTTTAACTCTTGCTTTGTTTCAAGGATAAATCCATGTTGAGAGATTTATCTGGAGGCAGAAAACCCAAAAGTTGATGAGGTAAGAAGTGCCCTACATCACCGTGAAGGAACAGAGCAAGGCGGCTACCGGAGCAGACAGCCTGACTCATTAACCAAGTTCATTCACAGAGTAAGAATGAAAAGGAAAGAAAAAAAAACTCCAAAACTTCCAAAAACAAGACAAAACCTATTAGATGTTTACTTTTTTCATGAAGTCTAAATAATAAAACCAAAACAGATGCGTATTAAAAACGGATGATTTTACTCCAGGTAATCAAAGCAGCACATCTGAGTCCAACAAAGACGATATGAGAACCTAAACGCTGCAAACAGAACGTGAATCTGTTGCTCTGTATGAAGGTTTCTCACGTCTCTGACGGCAGCTCCCATTTCATCTCACCTCTCCTTTGTCGTTTCGGATCTGCATGTTGAACTCTTTACCCTCCAGACACATAAAGTCCTCTCCTGGCAGCAGGATGCCGCACTTGGTGGCGATGGCGCGGGCCGTGTTGATGTTGTCTCCAGTCACCATACGCACAGTGATTCCTGCACGCTGGCACTTAGCGATAGCCGCAGGTACCTGGGGGGTGAGAGGAACAGGTTTTTGTACAACCGATCAATCAACGTTATTTGTTTACGGTGAGAACAGCTTGTTTTCTAATATCCATACTTTAGACACTAAAGTTCTTCAATGCTCAATAATTCAGAAAAGCCTAAAAATGTTTATCAGTCCGACCTTTAAGATTATATCAATACTGGAGAGACTAGGAAGATAAGAAGAATGACACATAATGGAGGGACTTGCTGGATTGGGTTTGATGGCAACAGAATGAATGCTGTTATTATTATGCTTTGTTTTCTAGACTGTTGATTGAACAGAACATTAGGTTCCTCTTAAAACGTTCTCCAAGCTGGTGCAGAAAATC
>JAUZNJ010051433.1:22588-35216 GCA_034780135.1 Jordanella pulchra | reverse complement strand
GCCACACTTCAGATTGGCATCAATAGAAACACCCTACGAGTCGCTGATCCTTCTTTGTGTCCGTCACAGAAAATCTCGGTTTGGTTGCAAAGTGACCAATTCAGAGGTGTGAATACTTTTAGAAGGTGCTGCGTTACACCGCAATGCTAAAAGATGTCAGTAGGGGGAGTGTTTGTTCTGTAGCCTGCAGAGAAGCTATGATAGGAGAAGTGATGGAGCTGAGAGCTTAGAGATGCTGTAGCTTCCTTTAGGTAGAAGAATCTGGACTGAAACCAGACTGAAGTCCAGCTTCTTAAGGAGGTCCAGCCCCATTAGACTACTGGACCCCAGGCTGAACAACAGCAGTCTGAAGACAATCATCATCCTCTGTATTTATAGTATATATAAGGTCTACAGATGATGTTTCTTTGGTTAAACCAGCTTTAGGAACATAAAACCTCACGGCTTGTATTACTTCCTTTCCTTCGGCGGTTTTTTAATTTTGAATTTTCATGCTTCAGACACTTTATTCTGGACATAATTTAACCAACTGTCCGTTTATTATTGGTTCTGTTTAATCTAAGCTCCTCCTGTTGATTTAACAGATTTTAGCAAACATCGGAACAAAACACTGGAAACAAATGTAAAGGAAATCATTGCTTATTTATTTCTGCTTAAAAACCTTCAGTTTCTATGAAGATCCTGATGTTTAGACATTAAAGGAGAACCTAAACTGCAGCAGAACCTTTTGATGGACTGATAATTATCCCCCACACAGAAAATTATCATTTCACAACACAGGACATTCAACATTCCAGATGTGGGAATGAGTCGCGGGTCAAACCAGGAAGCTGTGGAGCTTTATGCACATGGTCCACTCTGACAACAAGCCACAACACGGAACTAACTGGCACAGCTTCACACGAACAGGACTGAGACCCACGGACCAACGACAGAACCAGAAACAGGCGCAGCACGGAACCATGGGAAAACGCACGGCGGCCAGAAGAGGAGGCGTGTCTGACAAAAGTAAAAGCAACTCCACAAACCATAGATGAACTCAAAGGATCACCCCGAACAAAATGGAAGAACCACAGCGATGCAGAACAGAGACAGAGGAAGAGGAGGCTGCAGCAAGACAGGAGGAAGAGAGAAGAGTGAGGAAGACACGGCGACCCTGGAAGAGGCCGCAGGGGGAGGGGGTGAGAGCAGGACACAGCTGGAAAACAAACAAACTGAAGGCACACAAACAGGACAGGTGCTACAGTGGTCCACCAACACTGGAAGGGTGCAACTCCCACACAGGCGGGTCCAGATGGGCCTCAGGTCATCAGGAGAAGACAATGTGCTTTCTGTATCACCCAGTGAAGGAAACCCGTTACCATCAGCCCGGTCTCTGCCACTAAACTGGCTTTATTTACCCTGATGACGGGATCGGTTCTACAAAAGTCTAATTAGAAAAAGAAAAAAACTGGATTCTTAGGAGGAAAACCTGACAATGCAGCGATTTCTATTAGCAAACGGCTCCATAAAGACGGAGCTGCAGATCAGTGGAAGCGTGATGATCCGTGAGTTCCTGGGACATGTCTGCAGCAGATGCTCTGACCGCAGGAGGGCGGCTCCGGGTCTGTGCGTCACAGAGCGGGATCTCAGGCAGCTTGTGTGTTGGATCACATGGAAAGTGGAGAACAGTTGGTTCATTCTGGACAAGAACCCGATGACATCATCAAGTCACACGCTGTCGGTGATAGAAACAGGAACCTTGTGGTTCAATCATCACTATCTGAGCTCCTTCTGCAGGTTGTTATTCTCCGTTTAATTTATTATGAAACCTGGATCCGTTTGTTGGTTCATTGATTCAAACTTGAAGACTGTTCTGGTTTCAGTCTTAAGGTCCTGAAGGAGTGGGCCAAAACCATTTGTGAGTTGCTGGTCCTGTATGAACCGTTGTTGATCCCTCAGGTCGTCAAACTGCTTACTCCGTGTTCCCAGGCAGCTCCTCGAACAAACTGCCCGAAACCCAGAGTTGTTGTTGAATCTGTGGGTTCTTTTAAAATCAGTTTGTTTAAAGCTTCGGATCCAAGAATCTGTCTCATGAACTTTGTTGGATCATTCATGAAAAACTGAAACGATGAGATTAAAGATTTGATTTGCATTTAATTATGTTTTCAAAGCTAAAAGGTCTTGTTTGGTTTATTTATTTACTCTGACCTTAGAAACTCCTCTGGTATAAATGCACCCTGCCTTTGGCTGCGCTGATATAATTTATCAGAACCATTGGCTGGTACCTCACAGTGGACCAACCAATGGGTTCTATTCTAACCCAGGAACCTTTGAGTTACACCTGAAGGCTCAAACAACATCCTCCAGTTGGAACCAGCTGCTTATGTTGGTACGATTATTTTTATCTTCTACATTAAACCAATAAAAATCAAAGATAAACGCATCATGATTTCATTTCACCTGGGCCTCAGTTAAAACGTTTAGAAAACAGTTTGGGCTGCTCTACTGTTAGAGCTTTAAGCATTCAGCATGCCGAGGTGAGTGCAGACAAGGCCTCAGCGTACAGCAGCAGAGGGACGTCTGTCTACCTAAGCTATGATGCTCATAACACAGTATTCTTCTTAGCTGTGGACCACATGATGCATCCAGAAGAATCAGATGCTGGAGTCTCTCTGACACAGAAAGAAAGAAGATTCCCTGAAGCTCAGATAAATAATAGTACTGGATGGATTGTATGCTAAATAATAATGTCTGTTAGAAGAGAAGTTAAGTCGGTTTCTCTAAACGCTCCTGAATGCACCGCTTTCTCCTCCTCATTCACCCATACAGATCGTTTCAGGTTATCTGAGGTGAAGATACAGTTGGAAATGTATAAAAAAACCTCCAGGAGCTACAGTTTTGAATGTCAGACATGTTCTATTAGTAGAAAGGCGAGTGGTTTGAAAAGAAAACCAGTTCTGGTTCATGGTGATCTGGAGGAGACGTTAAAAACAGGAGACTTTGAGTATGAAGTCGCCTGAATGAGATACTTCGGCTCTGGAAATGAAAACCGCTCTGATAAGATGGATGCTGTGTTTAGTTGACAAACTATGATCGTCTTCCTCAGAGGTTTAGTTAGTCATTTATCTGTGAGTTGCTTAGATGAGGAAAATGTTTTTTACTCTGATTTTCTGCTCTGATCATCTGAAACTATTTCCATGACTTATGTTGGTTAAATACTAATTATTTATCAAAGTTCTGTTTCACATTATACAGAATTTACATTAAGCCTAAATGCAGCTTTCCTTAAAAAAAACAAACCTAGATGAGGCGACGGTCTAATCTATTGTCAACTTCTACCTGTTCTACATCACTGTCAGCTGTTCCAACTCGGTGCTTTGTGTTTGACAGGTTATTTATGCTTTTACAGCTTCTAAACTCCTCTCTGCACTGCTGGTTCTTTCAACACTGTCATTATGTGACACATTATACTTTAAATATGGATCATTTAACAAAGTTGCACATTAAATTAAACTGCATTTACCATAAACCTACAGCTGTAGCCTGAAAGTGTTTTCCCTGATGAAATGCGTCGCGCTCTCAGTCACTAAATTGGGGGTCTAGTCTGGTGATTTATATTTGGCTTGTTTTGAACTTTTTTTTCCGTCACTTATTTTTCAAACTCAGCCGCCAGACTCCTGAGGAACTTGTGGAAGATCCTGTCTACTGCTGGATTATGAGGAAAAACATGTTGCCTTTGTGATGAGCTTTAAACGTGGTGATTTCCTTCATGTATCCTAATAAATCCAGATTATAGCAAGATATTAACTTTAAATGTCAGAGCTACACCTTTTTCCATCAAAACATTTAATTTGTCAATTATAAAATCCACAGAACAACTTTAGTGTTGCTGAATAACAGTTAAGATTTTACTGAGAAAAAAGTATTTAAATAATTGTTTTGAAAAGGCTCAAGATATATAAAATATATACTTCTGCTAAATGTTAAATATGCATCAGGATTGGTGAACCTAGAAACTGGTTCGCAAACGGTACAACTTAAGGTTGGAATGAAAAGGGGCGAGGATGAGTGCGCCACCTACTGGCTGGGAGGAGTTCATCTCGCAAACATCCCAGCAGTGAGTCGAGATTATAAGAGTAAAATGATCAGAACTTTCTGAGGAGTTTGAGCAGGAAGCAGAGGAGGGTGAAGGAGGTTTTTATTGAACTGATCAGATTTTTCAGCTCCGGGTTTCATGTGCAGCTGATGATGGTTAATGGTGGCTGAGGGAGCAACAATTACCGCCTTTGTTTTTAATGGAAAATGCATTAATCCACACACCAACCGCTGCGGTTGACTAAACCAAAGATGTCGAACAGCTTCCAGCGTAGATTCCCTTCACTGACTGTTGAGGTTGATCAGGTCAGAAGATTCACATTAGCTGCGCTCAACTTGGTGCCAGATTGAAGCAAGTTTTCACTTATAATTTATCATCTATGGACTGAAAGAAAATCTCCAGGACTGAGGCGCTGGTAATCACTCTGTAGTGGTTACCATGGCAACAGTGGTCGAGGACCGGCTGTCAAAGACCTGGAAGGTGAGAGTTGCACCCTTGGTCAGGTAAAGCCAAGCGAGAGAACATCCCCCTTGAGACAGCAGCGAGAGAGACAGAGATAGATGGTGAGGAGACTCCCCTCCTGCTGCTGAGGGAGGGGGCGGGGGGTGGGTGGGGGGACAGGGAGAGACAGATGGATGAATGGAGGGGTTACCTTTGTTGCGATTTTCGGGGGGTCCTTGTTTTTTACCTGTTCGGACAGAGAGAGAGGGCGGAATGCTGATAAGATGGCTCAAAGGAAAAGATCCAAACAAACTGAGGGAGAACACAAAATTCAAACTGATCAAACCCACAGGTGTGTGTGTGTGTCGTGTGTGTGTGCTGTGGGTGGGAATGGACGGATCGGAGGAGAGAGCCGCCCAAGTTCCCCGCTGCTGAGAACCAGCTGCACAGAGTTCCTGTTTTCCATCACGGAGACGGTTCTGCCGACAGATTTAATAAACTAGAGCGGGTCGCCCTGCAGCAGCGGATCTAGGATCCAGTTTCTGGGTCATCTTTTAACAACAGAACCATTCATAGGGACTGGTAAAAAGAGTCATTGTTAAAAAGGATCTTTGATCAGAACCTCTAACTGCTGTGAAACCAGAAAATGGGACAGATGTGGGTCAGGTGAGGTTCTGCTCCTCAGTGATCTGGACTTCTTGGTACTAGAAGCTCTTGTTCTATTAACTTTAAAAGTACTATTTGAGATACACAAAAACTTATAATTACTCCAAAACGTATATTTCCTTTGTTACACCTTTCATTCTTGAGGTTGCAATGCATGCTGGGTTGATGATGCAGTTAGGTTTGAATAAACACAGGAAGGCTAACATTAGCAGAGTTGGTTTTTAATGTTATCCTGTTTGACTGACACTGATATTTGAATTTATAAAACCTAAACAGCCTACAGTATTTTCACTGTATTTACATCAAAACCATACTTTGAAACTAATAACTATTATACAACTAAAGGTGGATCCCTTTAATTAGAAAGTGCTGCTAACTGTTTAGATGGTAACATTTTTTAGTAAAGCGGAGTCAATGCAAAACGTGTCTGAACATGTTGGAGTCCTGAGTAAATCAGTGGGACCTCATCAGCTGATATTTGGCAGCGGTTCCAAATAATCCGATCTTTAAAATGTTGCTAAAACAAGACACCCCCCCCCCCCCGGCTCAATGATTCTCACTCTCAAATTATAAAAGAAATGTTTATATGCTGATCAAACATGTCCTCTTCACAGAAAAACTATTCAATGAGAGAAAATGTCCAGTAAATTAAACTTTTATAAATGATCAGCAGACTTGGACGTTTATTATAAATTAAGGTACATCTGGAAGACTAGTTTACGTATAACACAAAGTAAACTTAAAGTTGGCCAACTCAGTCCCATGATCTATATTTTTCAGTACATTTTTAGTATAGCTTTAATAATAAACTTTGGATTTGTATTCATGTATTCTTGCAAATATGAACTTTAAGTAAACCTAGTTTTGGTAAAGACTGTTAGAAACATGTTCTCCTGCAGGATCTACCACAGACAGAACGTGACCCAAACCAACACATCGCTGCAGCAAAGGCTGCGACCCGATTCTGGCTGCAGGTTCTGATGGTGTGAAGCTGCTGGCTGCATGTTTCTGAAGGAATGAGGAGCTTAGGAAGAAGCTTAGAGCTTTTATTTTGAAAGGGGAGGTGCGTGTGTAGGATGAAAATCTTATAATAATAAAGAGTGAATAGAATTTCAGTGAACTAACACCAGAATGGGTGTGTGTGGTATTTCTAGGAAAATGAGTGGATGTGACCCAACATGAATCAACCTGTGTTCAGCTGACTGCTGCAGCCGTTCTGAGACGGTAAAGTCTGCTTAGTGTCTGTCGTCATCAGGATAAAAAGCAACAGAAGGCGTCGGTGCAGCCATGTTTGTTAAACCAGAGAGCGTTCAGGTTTCTGCAGATCTCCTCAGACTGAGAATCTGCCAGGGTCACAGTGAGATCCACACCTCATGTTTGTCTAAAATCTGACAGTAGGACGTTTTGCTCTGGTTCTCCTC
The DNA here is from genome assembly GCA_034780135.1 of Jordanella pulchra. Classification (NCBI taxonomy): domain Eukaryota; kingdom Metazoa; phylum Chordata; class Actinopteri; order Cyprinodontiformes; family Cyprinodontidae; genus Jordanella; species Jordanella pulchra. The sequence goes on along the minus strand of JAUZNJ010051433.1, from coordinate 28,610 downwards.
AGCAGGATCCTGTTTAGGTTTGTTGGATTTTCCTCCAAAACTGTTAATCCCAGACCAAACACAAACCAGGGGCTTTCTCTCTCCGCTGAGCTCGTACATTCAGCCGGTTCACAATGAATGCTTGACAAACTCAAACTTTAACCAGTAAAACAAATGATCAGATGAAAACAAACTCAGAAGACGAGGAAAACGGAGTCAGCATGATCACGAGCAGATAAGAGCGAGGCCGACTGCAGGGGCTGGCAGGGTGGAAATCAATCGGATCGCTGGGACTTTAAAACCGACTGTGAGCATTAAAATGACTCTGCGTCTAAAATCTACGCCATGTTAGAGAAACAGCACAGTTCAGTTCAATAAATCACCACAAATAAATGAAAACAGGACGTTAGAAGAGAAAAGGCTGAAGGCTTCTGTGCAGCTTTCTAATCCATCTGTTAAAGGATGAATATCAGCTTCTTACGGGACATTTAACCGAATAATGAGGAAAAAATGACACATCTTACATTTTTAAAAATGTTTTGAAGGCAGAGACATGATTTTAAGGGTGATTTTGACTCCAATTACTGTCCTTCAGTGTTTAGAAGGTAAACAGGAAGCCAGACGGCTCTATGCAAGACCTCCTTACAAAGATCTTCTATGCAGGAACCTTGGATGAGCTTCCAGGAAGGAAACTGCAGGAAGAACTCTGGTGCTATGAAAGAACAACGCTGATTTTTTGGAAGAAACAGCCAGACTGTGAGGGAACAAGGATGGCTCATGCCCTCGCTGGGCAGGGGCTCAACAGCCAGACCACTGAGGCGACTAACGGAGCTGCGATAACTATCTGACCTGAACCAGCCTCAGCTCTGCTCTCAGCAGAAAAAATAGCTGGAATCAAACTTTGAGGTTCTGCTCAATCTTTAAGTTGTGTTTGTTTAACAGAACCAAGCAGCAAAAGTTCTGAGCCCAGAATCCATATTTCTTTGGTTTCATTTATCGGGGGATGATTTGAAACCACAGTGTGACCCTTCGGTCGTCTCTCCCACCAGCACAAGCTAATGCATGAGGAAAACCTGATCCGTTCTTCCACAGCTCAGTAGAACCACACAGAACCTGACGGACAGCCCGATCAGGCCTCTCAGCTTTCCTTCAACCTTCCACAGCTCCTCTCCTGCTTTTTATTTGGTCACATCTTACCTTTTTTTACTTTCTTTTCATCGTCGTGTTCGCTGGAGCCCAGCAGGCTGAAAATGATGCCGGTTTGGGAGTTGAGCCCGACGGCCGACACCACCATCCTACCAGAACCTTCCATCACATGAGTCCCTGCGGAGAGGTTCACAAACTCGTCACACTTTCATCCTCATTTTAATCCCAGTTTACACTTTTTGGGATGTTTGCTTAAATTTGCAGAGCAGTATTAAAAATCTGATGCTAATCCAGTGTTTTTCAGTAACTGTGGAGCTGAGTGACGGTTTCACTCACCAGACAACAACATGGGGTCCTTGTTCAGAGATTTGCGAACCTGGTCGGACTCTCCGGTCAGAGAGCTCTCATCCAGCTTCAGGTCGTTGCCTTGGATGAGGATCCCGTCAGCTGGCAGCAGGTCTCCTGCAGTAGGGGTCAGAGGTCAAGGCAGCTGCTGGCAGTAGAGCTATTCTAGGATTTATGGAACCGAGACTTTTGACCAGATTCATTTCCTCAGATATGTTTGGACTGTTAGGCAGGACTGAGATGAGATTCATGCATTCATTTAACTGATAGTTGAAAAAACTTCTTTTTATTCTGGATTTCTGCAGCTTTACAGGAATTTAGGAACTAGAATCTGATCATTTTTGGAAAAGTAGGATTTGACTCGTAGCAGAAACCCTGAAAGAAAAGACCTTTTTTCTTCTTCCACTTTGTGTTCAGATTGTAGAATCTAAACTTTGAACCTGAAAGTGTTAATTAATGAAACCCGTCCTGTATTATCAGCTGGAGTCAGCCTGGATGGAGGCGTTTGTGTTCCTCACCGTATTTGATCTGAGCGATGTCTCCCACCACGATCTCGGCTACAGGGATCTGGATCACCTGACCTTTGCGGATGACCGTAAACTTCTGTTCTTGTTCGATGCGGCTCTGAAGCCCGCGGAACTGTTTCTCTTTGGACCAGTCGTTGAAAGCCGTTACCAGGACTACGATGACGACTGAGAATAAGATGGCGGCGCCCTCGATCCAGCCAGCCTGGGCCTCTCCCTCGTCCTCTACGCCGCCGGCTGCCTGGCCACATGCTGCCCAATCACAGTTCATCATCAGCATCATTCTTCACATACAGAACCGTCTGAATCTGTAGAAAACTACCGGCTCATTTAACCAAAGATGGACATTTATTACGGATGAAGAGGCTGTGAGGGAAACCTGGTCCTCTAAAAAAACTGTGACCAACTAAATGCATCTTAATGGACGGACTATGGTGACAATCACACTCCATCTCTTTAGGTTTTTTCTCCAGTCTCTAGTTTACTATATATATATATATGCTGTAAATGGGCTTCTCTCTCAGTTTATGTTTAAGGGTCTCTTAAAGGTTAGTTTGTTGCTAAATTAGTTGATGGTTATTTCAGTAATCAAATAATCGTGATTAATCAGATTGTTGCAGCCCTACTGTGAACAGCTGCCATTCAGGCCTTAGCAGCATAGCATAGGTGCAAAATGGCATCAGGTGGACCAAAACGTTCCCCTGAAGTCATTCAGGACTCGTTATTGGAGAACTTGTTAGACCTGTACTGCTACGGTGATTTGATTCAGTGTAATCCCACAACTGTGTCCTGTGGGTTAATTGTTGGAGTTTGAGCCAGCTAACACAGTTAGCATTGTCTAATAAGCTGCCCACCATGATCCTCACCTGCATCCAGGACAAATAAACTAAAATTGAAACAGATAGTTGGTGCTTAGATTTTTATTAAGTCTGTCTTTGTTCCAAGCATTCTCTGCAATTATGCTGAAACTTTACGACGACAGCAACTCGTTTTTGTCTCATTTACGGACGATCAAAAGGACGAGACAAAGGAAACAACAGATCTCAAAGTGTATTGAAATAAATTCAAAATGTTATTATTAATGCAATAAACAAGAGTAGTAGTTTTTTAACAAGCAAAATAATGTGTCTGATTTTTATAGGAGCAATCCATCATATTATTAATAATTTTATTACTAATTGGTAAAACCAAATTACAGAAAGTTGTATTAAAATGTGTTGTTTTGGTGTAAGGATGTGCTCAAAAGCACCCCTAGTGGTGAATTTTCACTTATTGCTATTGTCTCTAGTTAAAATATATTTATAGGCCCTAAAAAAATAAAAAAACAAAAACAGAAAAGGCATAAAGATGAAAGAGTTAACAACAGGTATTAAAACATACTAATGGAAAGTTAGGTGGAAGGAAAAAGTGTGGTAAATAACAGACGGGATATCAGCATACTCATCGGAGGTGCAGATTCATGAGGTGGAGCTTAGAGCGCCACCTCACTCACGGACAACATGGACTGACGTTCCTTCAGACAAGCCTCGTTATCTGCTGGTTCTGGTCCACTGGGTTTTCTGAACACTGCCATTTACTAGAATATTCTAGAGCATTTTAAAGCTTCCTTCAGCTGAAAAGCTGTAAGGAGACAGATTTCATTTTCTAGTAACTCTTAGAAACTAGAATATTGTTGAGAGGAAGATCAGAACCAACAATGACCTTATCAAAGCAACATGAGCTTCCAGAACACATCAGCAGAACCACAGGCTGCATTAATGGAGTGATTAGGAGAACCAGCTGGATCCGTTTATGTCCTGATGGATCTTTGTCATCACTTGTTTATGATAGTCGTTGATTGAAATACAAATAGTTTTATAAATAAAGTAAATTTATGAATCCATATGAATAAAAACTGACCTTCGGCGTTGCCCCCTGGTGGATGGTAGAAGGACAGGCCGAGTGAGATGATGGCAGCGATTTCTAGAATAATTAGTGTTACGTCTTGGAGCGCCTCCCACACCAGCTGCAGGAAGGTCTTGGGCTTCTTTGGAGGAATGAAGTTTTTCCCGAACGCAGCGTGACGTTTTTCCAAGTCAGTCGGGTTTCCGGATAAACCTGCGAACACAAACAGCAGAGATGAAAGGTTACGTCTGAGGACCGAACAGGCCGGTGGTTCTGATGGAGGTCGGCAGCGTCCTGAGATGGACCGGCAGGTGGCAGGAATCAGGATTTTAAACACTCATCTTACTGTTTAGTGTTTAAACGTTTTGATGACGAGTTCAAACTGCTGAGTTTGAGTCGCTTCATTTTCTGTTTACTTTAAGTGGGATCTTTGGCTGCAGATCTCAGATGTTTTTAGACCCGGAAGCTTCAAGGTTCCTCTGCAGGAACCAGAGCAGTTTGTTAAATACATTTTATAATTTGAATGCATATTCAATATTTGAATAATGGATTTAGATAAATGAATGTAAAATCTACTTCTTCAGTGGTAGTTTTCCATTCACATCATTTCTTTCAGCATATATTTCGGCGCTCCATTCATCTCAGGGATCACATCAGGATCATTGTGAAAACTTCTTCTGACTTTAGGAACCACTGCAGCAACAATCTACCCAGAAAACGGAGCTGGATGGAGGCTGAACTGAGCGTGGAGATTTATTTTACCTTCTTCTGATTTCAGCTGTTTATTTCCGTCTATTAATATTAATCTATCCATTAATATTTACAGACACCAGAGTTGGACCCATTGTTATAGATGTGGTCCAGTATGGACTGGGAGCATCGAGTTCTGGCCCAGTCTGAGCATCAGAGTTTGATCGCTGATGTTAATCTTGTTTGATCCCAGCTCTGCAGTATTTCTGGCTCTCAGATGAACCAGCCTGGTCATAATGTTATGCCTGAGGAGAAGAATTCATTCTGGGTTTGTGTCCAGTTCTCAGCTCTTTGTTCTGGTACTGCTCATGGACTTCTACACGGCAGCTTGAACCGACCCTGGCGGCGCTGCTGGAAACCCAATCTGTTGCTCCACCGGAGCCAATAATCAACGCCTGATGGTCCCGTCGGCCTCAGTCTCTGTTAAAGCCGACGCAGCCAGGATGCTTCCAACAACAGCAGGCCTCAGAGGACCTGCAGAGGGATCCTTTCTACAGCCACAGGTTCCTCCAGTACTGACGTCTGTTTACCTGAACTTTGATCCATGTGGAGACAAACAGCAACACAAACTCCTTCAGACAGAACAAAGGCCTTCGTTCATGCAGTAACAAGTGGGGGAGGGGAAGAGTTTTTACTATGATCCATACAGAAGGTGAAAACTGCAGCAACTTGTTTGATCTGGTTTTAAAAAAATTATTTACACTCAAGGAGCGGCTTAAAACTTGGCTTTATGTCAACAGCAGAAAGAGTAGGCCTGATCCATATGCACGTTAAAATGACAGCGATTAAAAAGGAAACTATGAGACTGCAGCCATCAGAGCACCAACAAATAAAACTCCTGAAGAACATCAACATTTCAATTCACCTTCTTCAGGACACCAGTTACCTAAAAAGTCTGATTTATTTCACTGTAGATCTTGTAGTAACCACATTTCATATCATATTCTTCAAATAAATCTCTCAATACCCCAAAGTAGGACTGGGCAATTTATTAACTTTGTATTATAATTATAATTTTAAAAAAACACAATTTTCAAATCGCAGAGGCTCTCGATTCTAATCACACTAAATTTAACAAGAATAAGAAACTACATTTCCCACTCAGCCCTTTAGGTGGCAGTAACACTTATAAAGCTCTTTAAGTGGGTTTATCGTCACACAGGAAGTAGAATTGCAGCTCGCACTCAGATCCACGCCTGCAATCAGAAGTTGGCATTTCTTCACACAAGGTTACAGCAAAGTACCTGCAGCAATGGACTCTAGGCGAACAAGATTTCAAACACTAAAAGCCTGAGTTGGTGCAAAAACAAAAAAACAAAAAGTAGAATCGGAACACTGGTTCAAAATAATCGCAATTTAGATTTTTGGTAAAATCATTCAGCTCTACGACAACA
>JAUZNJ010051433.1:0-22488 GCA_034780135.1 Jordanella pulchra | reverse complement strand
ACGAGTTTTTACTCCTCATTGACTCTAATTTACTGTTTAGACAATAAATCAAAATTCTTATGACTAGAAACTAATCACAATAATGATAAAGGAGCAAATGCCCCCCCCCCCACTATCCTGGTCAGACCTCATCTCAACAACTGGTCCTGAAAATAAATCCAGTTTAAAGTGTCAGCAGCTAAAACCAGATTATAAACCAGAAGTGTGAGATATACTAAAAGCAGAGATTTATGGTGTATTTGGTCACAGCGGTGGGATATACAGTAGACTGGAGCATTTCTGTACAGTTTGTTGTTTTCCTTCAGCAGCAGTGGAGTTTAAGACAAACAGTCCAGCTGTAAGGAGCTGAGGAGGAAGCATAATGAGGTCAGCAAGATGGATTTTAAAAATACACCAACTGTCAAAGTCTTCATTATCAATGTTTTGTCACAGTGTGGATGAGATCACAGCCAGGTTTGATCATTTAAATCCCACAGACCGATGCTGAAAGCTACTGTCACACTAAAATAGAAGAAAGAGCAGCGCCGAGAACCTTTCCTGCTCGCTTTCTTTTTTTGGCTCAGACTTCTGGTTCTGACGGCAGGTTTCATGCAGGTTCTGGCAGCAGCTCAGCGTTGCTCAACGTCCCAGAGGAGGAGAAAATTATAAGATAATGTTCCAACATCTGCAGAGCGCCTTGCTGCACACCAGCCTATCAGAGTTGTTTCTGAACCAAACGTGGATCGCTCCAGATCCTGAAGGCGTCAGATTGAATCTACAGTGATATGAAGCCACCCACAGCCTCCAAACACCAGCTTGTCTTCATGCAGAGCAGCACTGATCAGCAGGCAGTGAGAGTTCAGAGGTAGACCGGGTGGGGGGGCAGAGAGCCACCTGCTGTTGAACCATCTCAGCGCTGAGCAACATCATCCACCATTTGAAGGGAGTGTAGAGAATCAAAATACTCAAGCAAAGCTCAGAGAGATTCCAGCAGACCCTGATCCTACCAGTGTTTGCTCCTGTGGACCGGATGAGGATAGATGGAGAATATTCATGGCTGCTGGTTGTTCTGGCTGGAACTGAAGGAGGATGAAGATCTCCTGGAGTCACTGTTTGAAAACAGACCTAGTTCCACTGTCCAACCACAGGGACGCTGTACTTTGGCTAAAAATGTCAGAAAAACTTTCAATGAAACGAAGTGATTCAGACCACATCCCCAAAACATCCTCAGCCAAGAACAACTAAATGACTCCAACTGTTTCCAGATAAAACCTCAGAACATTTATTCGTCCTCATTGATCCAGTTTCCATAAATCATTATCTGGTCAGCTGATTGATGATGTCATCTGTGTCCATCAGAGGCTCTCAGGTTCTGATCTATATGGGGGGGGGGGTCAGTATCTGACCTGGATCTAACAGCAACTTTACTGCCCCTGACAGACAGAGAGCAGAGATGATTTAATCTGAGTTTTAAAGATGTTGTCATGGAGACGGTGAGACATGGTAAAAAACGTCTCTTTATCTGACTGATTCAAATGAACAAATCTTTATAACTTTTCCAGCCTTCCTGTGTCAGTGAACAGATGAGATAAGTGGAAACTTGTGCAGCAGGTTCTGACCCGACCCAATGATCCACATATGTCAGCAGGATTCTGAGGGTTAGGAGGAACTGAGAGCCGTTATCTGCTCAACTGCAGAAACGTCACCATATTTCAGCTTCTAAGTGTTCATCAACAATATTAAACGGCTCACTGCGTGTTTGTCTGATGCCCATATTTGGACGTTCCATAGAGAGGGGTTTGAGGGGTGGAGATGTGACAAATCGGCATCATCATTAAAATGCAACATCTTAAAGAATAAAATGACTGAAACTAGAGGCAAAGAAAGAGGAAGAAGAAACAAACATCAAAGCTGGGTTCATTTATTCAGCCGTTAAATTCAGAGGGATCAAAGACCTTCTCTAAGTAATGGTCGTCTGACTCTGGGATGGGCCACTGGGAGCAGATGTCCTGACACTCTTAGATATGCTGTAACTAAGTCATTCAGCCCAAAGATCCAGGTGTGATGGACGAGCGACATGAGCATCATCTCAGAAGGTGTTCAGTTTCACCGTTCTGGTGAAAATCTGTGAAAACCTTTTCCTTCTACCTGCCGTAGATATTCTCAGGGAGGGGGGTGCCCTACGCCAAGGACACATCCTAAACCTGGAGGACAGCAACCCTCCAGGACGGAAACTTTGACCCGACTGGACCCCACACGTGTCACAGTGAGGGATGCCCATATATGGGCGTTTTCTCCCTACAATCAAGCCTCCTCCTTTCAGGTTAGAACGGATCAGAACCAGAACAGCGTTTCCTCTCTACTTTCATCTCTTTTGAGTCTTTTAATGTTCATCTGTCTTAAATAAGGCTGAAATAATTAATCGGATTAATCATGATTAATTGATTATTAATAATAATAATCATCACTAATTTGTAATCAATTAATCCTTAACTGGAGTACAGAGACTCTAAAACATACTTTAGCTGACAGATAATCCCAATTAGAGCAGAGTTTATACTACAATTATAAAATATATAATAACTTTGTATTTGAGATTAAAAAAAAAGAAAAGTTTTATCTGCACCTTGTTTAATTCTGTAGAAGAAAAAAAAAATCTTTCAAGAACCTTTTACCATCCGATTATTAATTGAAAAAATAATCAACAGATGAATCAATTAGCAAAACAATCGTTAGCTGCAGCCCTAATCTTATAATTGTTTTCGTCTTGAGATGCAGGGGTTTATTTTCACCTTTCCTTCAGTTTTGGATCTATTAATTATATTTCTATGCATCTGTCTCTGTCTAATCTAACCTTTGATTGATTGAAGTCCTGCTCATGTCTGATCTACAGTGGTCCATGCCATTGTCTGTAGGATGGTTTCACAGATCTACTCATGACAAATCATTGGGTTTAATTATTATTTACCATTATTTGCCACAGGTAAGATATTTAAAGCTGGTAGCTTCTGAAAAGAAGCCCGGGTTGCATTTAACCATCTAGTAAAGCTGCTCTCATGGTTCAAAAACGATGTCCATTTCCAGGCATCAAACACCGAAGCTCTACAGCGCTAACAGCTCTGTTGAGGCGTGTGTTCTATTAATAACAGACAGGAGAACACATCAATACAACCTGATCTTCATCTGGAGGAGAAGTTTCTTCCGCCAGAAACGTGGGAAGTTGAACCCAAAGGTCTCTGTTTACTTCAACTAAAAACGCAGACGTTGGTTTTTCATCAAACATCCGTCAGTCTATATTTGGATTGTTGGCTGTTATACCTTTTACTGTACGACTAAATGAAAGGTTGGCTCTCCAACATGTCAGCTGTCTGCAGACGTCCACATGGTTTATGATAAAAGAAGCAAGCTGACAAGTCCTCAGCTACTAGATTTCTTCTTCTCTGTCATCTTTAAATTTGTTGGATTCGATAAACATGCGGAGATAAAAGCTCAGCTGCTTGAACAGAAAAAAAACACATCTTTTCACCTGAGCAGTGACACCACAGGAAGACAGGAAGTGTCCTAAAATAGCTGCTTATTTTTAGCTGCGCCTGTATTTTTGACACGGTTTTAAAAACATCATCAAAGGATTGGCAGTGACATCTGGTATCAAATCAACCATCATGGTATCTAGACTGAGGAGTTAAATCAGAGTCCAACACAGACTGGTTCTAGAGGACGGAGCTGGGTCCAATTGGGCCTGAAGCTCTGGTTCCTGAGGGGTGGGTGTCCAGCCATTAAAACACATCTTACCAGAGCCACTGTAGAAATAAAGCCCTAGAAGCTGGACCAGCAGAGATTCAAATGTTTCTGTACTTCAGTTTAGAGCTGAGCTATAAAACAACACAATCTATCAACAGTAAATAGGCTCAATAAAAAGATCTATGATTCACTTCAGTCCAGTGAGAGCTGCACGGCATTCTGGGAGATGTAGTCAGACATTTAGCCGTAAACCTTTAACAGCTGAACTCTTTTTAAAGAGACATTTAAATACTGTCAGAATAACAATAGAAATCTGATATTTTTTTCCTAGTCGTTAGTTTAAAGCAGATTTGGTTTTGAAACATTTTGTAGTTGTTACCTGAAGTGCTTCTTTTTTTTAATTAAAATATAAACATACATCAGCATTACATAAACATATAACAGCAAATGAATAAAGTAAATGGGGGGGGAGGTAATAGCAACTGTAAACGTTTTTGTTAAAAAGAAAACAATAAGAATCGAGCTTTAAGAAATAATGAGAATGAATTAAAAATGTAACAAAAAACAAACTTTTTCTTCAAACTCTTTGATTGACATTAGAGGTTTTATATTGTGATTCATTTTACGGTTTTATCAAACAGCTCTGTTTGAACTAATAAAATAATTCAAAAAGATTTTTATTTCTAAATTTAATTCATAATTTCTGTAAAATATTTTGGAATTTTAAATGTTTTTTAAAACAGGAATAATCTTTATATCTGATTTCAATATATATTTTTGAGTATAGCAGGTTTAAATATTACAACAATCTTTAGAATAATGATACGTCTTTCTTTAACAATTCATGCTTTATCAATATTGAGCTCCAAGCTGTGAAATCAACAAATAACATTTTTTACAGACGCTCTTTATGTTGATACTTAATCAAAAAAAACTTATATTTTGTCTTAAGACATTTTTGTTTAATATATTAAGGAGCTAAAGACAAAAGAGAAATCCTTAGAAAGGCACTAAATGATAAACAGCTTGATAGATTCTAGATGATTTATATCGGGATGCTTTCTATTGGGCATTTTGTTATTTATTAAAATGAAAGAATTACTTATGGAAACGTCAGCTGCTCTGAGAACCGCTTACAGTGAAGCACAGGGGTACAAAGGTTAAGTGTTCAAACCCAAACAGATCTTTAGATTTGTCTGAGGTGGTTCTTTCATGCTGGAAGAACCAATAGTTCAGCTTTTCTCCAGAATATCGGAGCAAATATTGAGAACGTGCTCAGCAATGACAAGCAGGGACGATTCCTGCAACACAAAGAAGAGCTCGTCTACTGATTACTGAACATATTTTGTTAAATCCGTCATTTTATTTTCTACAGAAATTGCTCTCAGATCCTCTCTCCAGGGGTCATTCTGTTGACAGCACATCCATCACAGGACAAACAGCCACTCACACCTGGGGACAGTTTGGAGAGGAGAAAGGGGTCCACTACAGATCAACTCCTACAGTTTTTAAAAAGCCTTGTCGATTAGTTGAACATCTGATCCCTAAACTGATCCCTAATACGTGCTGCTGATGGTTTGGGACAAATCGAGGCTGATATTGCTTCTATTCTTCCATTTTCATTAAAAAACAATGGCAGAAAGTCACAGATTAAAGGAAAAAAAGAAACATTTATTAATATGCAAAACAAAATATTGACAGCAAATGAATGAGATGCAATGCATGTTCTTCATGTGATCCTAAAGCATGGCTGCTAAATACAGCAAAGAATCTATGAACGTATCAACAGATACATACACAAAGAAAAACTAATACGGGCAATAAGTATCTGCCAGCTGACGCATCGGTCTACCTGCAGAACCAGGCATGCATGGGAGGGGCATCCAACCCCAGGCTGGGAATCGTCCTGCTGGAGGAAACAGGACAAACATCCCCAAGATGTACAATAAAATGGAAGTAAAACTAAATCATTTATTACATTTTTACAGCTTTTTTTATTATCTTGAGAGTGACGTTTGTCTCCTTTCCTGTCACAGACTACCTTGGTTGGAAGCCCACATGTGGCTCATTAAACATACGTATAAATTTATATTTTATGGGAAGATTGAACCCCAAGACCTTGAGTGAAGGACCCTGGAAGGATGAACCCATCCGTCTCCTCGCAGCACATCTCTGCTGCTCCAACACGTCTGACATACCGACGGCCTGATTTGGTCTGCGTTTGTCCTCAATCTTAAGCCCCTCCACCCCTCAGTATCTGCTCAGAAAATATAATTACGCTTCTTTCATTAAAGGGAGTAATTTCTAACGTAGAGGACGCCACTACAAATGTCCTCTGATTACTAAATGGAACAGAGCAATGATCTATGGAGCCATTAGGGGAACGGGCTGGAACTAATTTCAATCCTAGAAAGGACCGATGGGAACACACACACACACACAGAGGGATCAAAGATGGAGAGGGAGGAACAAACAGCAGCACGTCGGCCATTTTCTGCTCTGACTGAATCTCAACTGATGTGTCATCAGATGATGGGGTCTGTTTTAACTGGAAACGCTGGTAAATCTGTGAGTCCTGGTTAGTCGTTACTGACGTGTTTCCATCATGTCATCAGAACAAGAAACATCAAACTGGACTCTGCTGATCGTTCTACGGCCCGGGAGAGCGGCTGCAGCGTCCCAGTCAACTCCCAACACAGACAGATCTGCAAATGAAGAGCAGACAGCGGACCGGCCCAGAACCAGGCCTGCCATCATAACTGGCACCGTCCCAGAAATGATTGTGATAACTCAGAATTCTGATGTTTGGGGACCAAGAATCATCATGGAAATTACATCAACAAAAGCCTCCTTTCAAAGATCAATAAACTCTTATTTATGAAACACATTTAACATTGGAATAGGAAGACATTTTGAATATCTAAAATAAATGCACTTAAATTAGAGCTGGAACTTTAATCAATTATATTGATTTTAATGCATAAAAACATAAAATCAATTGCATTTTTTTATAAATACTAAAACTTTGAGTATTCACATCTTTTTATTTTCTGTTCTACTAAATATCTTCTGGTTCTTGTACACCTGTAACTGTGATGCACAAGCTGCAGCACCACCTTTGGTCCACTGGGGGCATTAAGCTAAAAACCATCCGGCGCAGCAGCACAGAGGTTTGCAGCTGGGAATGTCAACAAATAATGGACTTGCAAATAATTAATTATTGGCTAATTAGATTAAAATAGTTGATTAATCAATAACTTCAGTTAAAAAAGAATTTCTTTTAGCGTTGCAATATTACCGCCACCAATGGAGGGCGCTGTTCATTCTTAAGTGGAGCCTCGCTGGTATTTAAAGAGTCTGATCAGGATTATTTACTCTGGTTAATGGGAACAAGGATGCAGAATGAACTTTATGCTTGTAAATATAACCTCTGCTTTATTTGGGAAGTGAAGCTGTGATGGTAGAAAACTTTCTTAACATTATTATCGATGGAGAAGGCATCCGTCTGTAATGCACTTCATGGAGCCAAGTTTTAACATTGATCTGAAAGCTACTGAACAGATACTGCTAACAGCACAGCCTGTTTTAGCCTAATTAACCATCAGTGCAGTCAGAGAGCTATATGACAGTTATCATCCACTGCATTGAAACACAGAGGCAAATAACCTGACAGTATGTCACAGTGACACACCCCGTCTATTAATAACATTCATCTTATTGTATAACACCTATATAATGGATTAATTATATTTTTGTTGCTGTGCTTATTTCTGTATTAACTCAATAATTTAGGAGCAAAAGGGGTTTTGAATTTATATAAAAAAACAATGAATAATTGATTACAGACCCTGTAATTAAATTGATAAGAAATCTTGGCTCAGTGCCACCACTAATTTGAATAAAAACCAAACAAATAGAATAGAAATGAAAACCCCGTAAACAATGGAATATGCAGTCTCTGGAAAACCTAAAATCAGCCTCGGAGAGCAAAACACAACCAAAACGGATAACTTTATAAACAAGAGCAAACTACTTTGGAATGACAGCAGAGACCCCGACAGGTCACATGCCAGGTATGTTTTGTGGTGGGGGGTCAGAGGTGAACGTTGTTTGAAGCTTTTCTATGATATTAAAGGGGCAGCATCTCAGACGCACCTCAGACCAGGAAAGGGCCTGAACAGCAACAGTAAGGAGGAACTCAGAGCAAATCCTCGCGTTTCCACTCTGAATAAACTAGTTTCTTGGATAATCCTGACAGGAAAACGTCACGGTTTCAAAACCACTCAACTTTTCTGTCATTCCCTTCGTGGAGTATGAGCATTTTCTAATATTAAAATCTCTTTGAAAATTAGGGTTAAAATTTAGGGTTTAATATCATGATAGTGTGAAATTCTTCCTTTAGGTTATTATAGCGTCAGGAAGGGTTAAAAAACACGATATGTTTTTATGAAAAGAATTAATTACAACATGATGAGCAGCACAAACTGTAGGAAAGTAAATAAACTTCTGCATGAACACAACAGGATTTGTTTTCATTTTTGATGCCATTAGATCAATACTTATTAAACATTTCCAGACAGAAGTTTCCCTGAAATCTCCAGCTTAGCCTATTTATCTCGTTCTGCTAAATGATCTGAGCCTTGTGATGAAGCTGCTGAGGTGTGGATGAGGTTTTTATTCTGAAGCTACAGCTAAGATGAAGAGGTTGTGCAGCATAATTAACATCCAAACTCGAGAATCCGACCACGAGTTTGAATCAAGTCTCCAGTCCTCAGGTCAAAGGTCAAAGTTCAGTTTGAAGTCTTTGATCTTTCTAATTTTAATGCATCACGGGTCAGAATCTCAAAGGAAGAAGGAGGCGCAGAAACATCCCTTTCCATGCAGAACTTATTCAACACAGAACCTGGAGAAAGTGGTGCTCTACGGTCCGGTTCTGGTCTCTTCTTCTTCTCTCCTAATGAGGCCGGTCAACATGGAGCATCAGCTGCCATATTGGAGCTAACATTAGGGTTGGAAGTGTGGCTTTCTCTCAGGTCTCCCAACATTTTCTTACAGCTACAGACATAAACTCTGCGGTTAAACACACACGTTTTACTGGATCATTGCTCTACTGCGTCCAGATTAAAACCATGTGGATGTTGGTTCCAGTTGGTAGGTTTGGTTCTGAGAACCAGACCAGCCTTACCTTCGATTGGTGACGTTTTGAGCCGGCGACAGACAGTCTGGACATCTCCATAACAGTCTCGGATCTTGTTGACGGCCTCGGCGCTCCGGAGCTCCATGAGGGCCTTCAGTTCCTCCATGGTGATCCCAAAGTCCCCGTCATGGCCGCCCTCGGCCACTGAATTTCCTGGCGGGTGGTCGGCCGTGTTATTGGCCATGTTGGTGCCTTCTTGCTCAGCCGAGTTCCTCTGATTGTCTCTGCTGGTGTGCTCTGGGTACGGACGCTGCCGTCAGGTTAAGGGACTTCACTGCTGTGTCTTTCCCCCCCCACACGAGGCAGCCGGTGGAGACAAACTCTTGAGTTTAGATCCAGATGTGGATTATCATGCTTCCTCTGATCACCATGGAAATAAAGAAGTAAACATGTTGCTCTGGCTTCACACTGCAGAGTAAATGGAAACAGGAACAACATTAGAACCCAGATACAGACTGGAAACCCAACCAGCAACAATATGGCTGAAGCCTGAAGAAAACAATTCAAAACAAAAAATAGATATTGGTGCAAAAAAGAGGTTTAGTAAATGGAAACGATGTAAAAAACTTCCTCTAAAAAAGGTTTTGAAAGCATTTTTGCTGTTTTCTAGGTTTTCTTTTTCATTATTTTATTTTTTCCAAGAGTGTTTTTGTCTAATTATTATTTTTTCTTTCTCAATTTTAAATATTTTAATGTTATTCCTTTTCATTATGAGTTTCATGAAATGCATTCTTATCCAATTGTGTTTTCCAGAACACAGTGTCCAGCGAACCAATAGAGCTCCACGCTCCGAAGGAAAGCCCGCCCCCAGAAGTGAAGAGAATGTGACACGTGAGACACAATTTAAAAACGAATGTAACTAGTAAAACTTAATCTGAAAAAGAGAAATTGGAAAACATAACATATCGGAAAATAAAATATGAAAAAAAAAATATTTTTAAATTATTGTAAAAAAATAAAATCTGAGAAAACAGGAAAGTGTTTCTTAAATCCTTTTTTTTTATTCAGACGTTTTTCAAAGTTTAATTTCATGAGTACGTTTATACTTTTTTTCCTGCAAATTTTCATTTAAAAAAAAGTTTTCTTTTGTTGCAACAATAATGAAACAGAATTCGCTCCACGGTCCTCTGGAACATCTGACTGATCTGTAACTGGACCTGCCTATGAGCATAAACTGTTGCCATGGAAACGACAACAACATTAAACAGCAGCTTTCCATGACCGGTCCAGTAGAAGTGGAACATGAACAGAACCTCTCCATTTCCTGCTGGTTTCACTTCTTCTTCCTGTTTCTATCAAATATCTTGCTTTTATTATTGGACTTATTGATGTTTTAACTTATTGAAAAGCATAACTTTATTTGGACATCTCTCATGTTGTGTAAACGACTCATTTAAAGACACGACTCCAAGTCATTGGGTTCTGTTCGCGTGTAGATGGAAACAGGGAGAAGCACAGAGGTGGTTCTGAAAGGCCCATGATGTTTGCTCCGTCTGTGGTCCACAGGACTGCAGAAGAATGAAGTTTCACAATAAACCTCCTACATACCTGTTTAACCAAACTGACACGCCCATCTGAGTCCAAAGGTAGCTTCTATGTTTGGACCTATGAGCTACACCCATTCATATCTTATAAGTCATCAGGGCTGCGGTTCCTGCTGCTGCTTTCAGACCTGATCAACCACAAAGCACCGCTCATAGAAAGCACGGAACAATGACTGTAACTGTGCTCGTTCCTCCAACTATCGACCGGTTCACCGATCCAATCACAAATAACCTCAAACAACAATAAGATGGAGACGAGTGCATTAAATAACAGACATAGAGGAGCTTCCTTTATTGCCTGTATCAGGTTATAATCTCTTTAAAAGCAAAAGACATTAAGATGCAGAAAATGAACTTCGGTGATTGTTAGGAAACAGACTGAACTGTGGAAGCTAAGGTGGCACCATTCCTGATAAACATCCAGCACAATATAATTTGAGTTAAAAACTGTGAAATGTGGTTTGAACAAATTTCTGGTCTATTAATTGTTGCTGCAGTCAGTGACCCCAGTGTTTGTCACTGACTGACGTCCACCGCAGACCGGGAGCCTCTGAGCTCTGCAGCTGCAGGCTGTGCTGCTGTTCCTGCTGGGTTTAGAAAGAACATGAACTCCATGATCAAACATCCTGTTCTGGATGACCTGTAGCCAGTAGAAGCTTAATCCTTACCAAGTCAAGTTTGTGTTCAAAAGGTGTGAAATAAACTGAAACTGGGGGGTATGACTGAAAGATGGATACCTTTTAAAAAGATGAGAAAAAAACAACAACTCACTGTAACATGCTACCTACAGTACATGTCAATAAAGGTTTATCCTCCTAAGTTTGATCATTAAGAATAAACAGGGGGCCTTTAATTTGTATATTTGGACGTTAGTTAGACAGCTTGTAACTTAGTTGTTTTGCTGATTTATTACAGTGAATAAAATGAAGAAATATATGATGTTATAAGTTTTGTCAATATGTGGACCTTTGGGGTTAAACAGCTCAATACGTTTCAAACCTGAATCCGACCGAGTGCCTTGATCTACATGCAGCTGGATCTAAGCCTGCTTTAAAGAAAGGACAGGATTAGCAATGTGTCAAATCACTGGATCACATCCCAGGAAGCAGACTTTCTGCAAACATGCTGCCTCCTGTTTTATAGTTTTATTCTGATCTCAGCGAAGCAACAGAATCAAGCAGAGACAGTAATCCTGGAGAGAGTTTAGCTTCAATCTCGAAAATCAAAGCAGCAACTGTGCAGAGACACTCAGAGCTGATTATTAATGTTACTGGGAAAAAACAAACATCAAAACCATTAGTTGGGTCTGGAAGGTTCTGTGAAGTACTGATAAATGGTGAGGACAGCAGACGGTAAGGTCGCACAAGATCCCATGAATATATCCCTATCGCAATAGACATGTATGAGAGACAGAGAGAGGAGATACAGATCCTTACAGAGAACCGTTGCAGCAATGCTAGCTGCACTAGCTTAAAATGCCAACACCTTATAAGGTCAGGGTAGGTGGCTTCATTTTGTTTTATAACTTCTGTGGAGCTAGTTTTGCTGTAGGCTTCAGCTGGAGCCAATGTGAGGAGCTTAAACATTTAACTTGTACCAAAGAAAAACTGGATAAGAGAAAAATGTTGCTTTCAGAAAAAATGTTTTGATCAAGGACAGAAGTGATCCGAGCATGTTGGCTAATATTCCTGCCTTCCACCAAAAGATGAGGGTTTTCAGTTCTAACTAAAGGCGGCAAATTGGAAAAATCCACCCAAACGTCTGCCTGTCGGCTCTTTCATGCTGTTAACAGACCTCAGCTTCTTGATCCAGAGAAATGCTGGAGCTACAACGCTCCCTTGAAGCAGCCATGGTTGATGCTAATGAGAAAAGTAGGTAAGCAGGCTGTCGTTGTAGCTGCTAGCTAATTAACAGCATATGTATATTTACACTGGTCATGATGTGGTCGTTACTGTGGTACTACTTGAAATGCCTTATTTGGGCTCAACTGAAGGCAAGTTTGACTAAATTAGTAGCAGCCTTTAGTGCTAAATTAAACTGAATACTTCCAGTACAGTTTTTCTTCTCCATCAGATGCTTCAATCGGGGTTAATCTGCATTTCATCTGTTGAGCATGTAGCTCCAAAAGAAGATGCATTTTTTCTTTTTTAAACAATTTGTAAAATGTCGTACTGAAGTAGTTTCATTTACTTTGCCTAATAATGACCTCTGAATATTTCCTCGTAGCTGAGCAGAGGAGTGCTATGAGGATGTACCAAGCACCAAGGAAACAACAACACTGCAGCTTTTAGCCGCTAGGCTACAGATCTATAACTTCCTCTGAAACTGAACCAGTGTCCTGTGGTTTGGAATCTGCTAGCAAACCAGTTTGGACCAGCAGATTGAGAACAAACGGTTGTAAATGGAAAAAACGCTAACCTGAATGGATAAAATATCAGAACCAAAATATGTCTGATCAGGTAAGATCAGTTTGATTTGTCAAAACCAACCATTAGCTTAGTTAGTTCTGTGTCTAAAGGGGAGCTGCTGTAAAGCAGCACTCTGGGTCACATGACCCATTCAGGGACAGATACGACCGTTTCCAAGCCACAGAGCAGATCTTTAGAGGACATTAATACACAAGTGCTGAGTTTCATTCAACAGATCTCATATTTTCCCTATGTAGTTCTATGTGTTTTCTACCTGCTCTGTTCTGAACCTTCGATGAGGAACAATCGTTTATTTGGAGCTCTATGGTGCATTTGTTGCGTCATTTTTCTCCAATTTCTAAAACTGACAGAGGTTTCAGTTTTTAGGAGAACTTGGACAAACTGAAAGGCTGCCGTTAAAAAGTAGGCAGAGCTAAATAAGGTGAATACTGTCAGTGAAACACTGCCTTCCAGTGATCTCTGTGACACACAAATAACCGATCAGCACTGATGGCAGGAAAACCAGAAGAAAGTTTTTCAATATTGTTACAGCTTTTTAAGTGATAAATATTGATAATTTAAAAAAGGCTAAAACTAGCATCTGGTAAACTACTAAACCAAAGAAGATAAATCAGTCCCACTAATCTGATCAGAGAATCTCTGTTTTCACATAAAACAATCCCATCAAAGCATTGAAGCTAGTCTCTAGTAGCTCATAATCAGGCACCAACGTCGCCAAGTCAGCAACAATGAGAAGCTGTGAGGGCTGCAGCCAACCAGGAGGAAGAAGGTGAGAGGGGGCGGGGCTTCACTGTTATTAGCAAACATAACCAAACAGTAATATTTAATTCAGGTGTGATAATAAAATTGTAAAGCGTCTTAAGATAGAATGACAGAGTTCTCCTCTTCTCAGGTTATCCATCTCTGGCTGCCATCCTTTCTGTTCCTCCTTCCTGCTCTGTGCCTCTGCAGACACACCTGCTCTGCATACTAAAGGAGCAGGCTGCACCACCTCCTCAGCACACACACACACACACACACTTCCTCACAATGCAAACTCTAGTAACACTCTCCACATGGAGAGGAAGTTCTCTCCTTGTGCCAGCGTCCTACAGCAACACAGTCCCCCTGTGACTTCACGCAGATGTTTCCTCATGCAGAGAACGTCTGTGCAGAGTGGGACTAGACAACATGAACCAGAGTGCCTTTTCATGAGGCAGGGAGTGTCGCAGAACGCCACACGCCAACTCCGCAGGCTGAGTAGACAAACAAGCAACAGTATTGCAGGAGACCACACCCATGTCTGCAGTCACGTGACTGGAGAGGAAAGAGGAAATCCCCACACTGCAGAGAGATGACGAAGAGGAGTGGAGTCGCAGCGGGGCACAGCTACACCAAGACAACCCAGAGGTGGACCGGCTGCTAGCTGCTTCGTTACTCATTCAGTCCACGCTCTGAGCAAACCTCTGCAGTTTTCTGTCTGGTCTGAGCCCAGCTACCATCCAGATTCATCAGAGCTGCCGTCAGTAAGCTCTGAAGCTGAAATTCAAATGTGAATATCAAGTGGCCATCTTTACCAACTTTTCTACAAATCTGTTGACTGATGTTCAGATCTACATTTTTACACTCTTCATGTTTTAATCTGATAATTTTTTTGTTCAGCTTTTTCTCTCTTCTGTTGAACCATTTATTCTAACTTTTTGATTTGTTTTTCATTCTTTTCAGACTATCTGCAGCCTTGAGTAAACCTTCATGTTTTTATTTGCCTAGTTACTGCTCTGCTGACACACCCGAATTTCCCCACTGGGCAAACAGACTAAGTGCAGTATATTCTGAACAAATGACTAACAACAATAGCAAAATGTAGAGGTTTTGATGACTACAATGTTTTTGGGAATGTCAAAATTTCCAGTAGTGAAGAGATAAAAAAAAAAAGCATTTTAATAATCTCAGCCTCTAGAGAGTGAAAAGCAGAAGGATGAAGAGATTTTCACCTGCTGGAAGCTGTTAGCAGAGCAGAGGAGAAACTACAGCTGCATGTGGTGAACAGGAAGAGTTTAAACAAAAAATAAATCATCTAATCATCAGAGCAGAATCCAAAGGCTGTTCTGAACTTCTGACTTTAATGGGTTTAAAGCATTTCCTCGATTCCAACTTCAAAGAACAACAAACAGAGAGAAGCAACATAAG
Source organism: Jordanella pulchra (assembly GCA_034780135.1). Lineage (NCBI taxonomy): Eukaryota > Metazoa > Chordata > Actinopteri > Cyprinodontiformes > Cyprinodontidae > Jordanella > Jordanella pulchra. Next base: position 7,429 of record JAUZNJ010051433.1, on the reverse strand, counting down.
ACCTGGGACATCAGGCTGAGGATGGATGACGTCTATTGAGTAACAGAGAAAATGTGAGCAAAACAAAAAACTGAATGGATTGACAATGACTCAGTGAGTCAACAGTCCAACTCGACTGTCCGGCTGGGTGAGCGAACGCTCCGCTCTGAGCAGGTCCCACCCAGACAGAACAACAACAAGACCAGCTGCCGATTTCTAGGAATAAAGAAAACCTGCAGAGTTCCCTGATCAGGGTACGACTCCGAGGGAAAAATACCACAGGCTGACAAGGAGAACATGAATCCAACAAACAGCTGATGTTAGTCAGGCTATCTGCAGCCGGATGCTTCACAGACACTCTGCTTTTATTGGTTTAGAAGTCATAAGGTAGACAGGTGCACTACCAGTCATCTGCAGCTGGTTAGCTAACAAACAGGAGCGTACAGTAACAGGTGGGGGAGGGGAGCATTACGCACCTGTAGAAAAAAAAACCTGATTCCTCCAGTATCTTCTCTGGCATCTTACTGGGACTTTAAACCACATTAATGGAACAACAGAACACGCAGGAAACTGGTCCTGATCCAATCTGGTTCTTTTTTGTTTTCAAGAACAACAAACAAAACATATTTAATTATTTTCACCTCAGGTCGATAGAACTTTCTGTGTTTGTGGATCAAAAGGAGATGAAATGTTCATATGAAAATATTTTCATCTTTCTCTCTCTGAGCGTTTGGACACAGATCCTCTTTTTATGAAGACAGAGTCTCTTCTTCCAAATTATGTCCTTCTTGTCCTTTTTAGACAAAACGGTGGAATAGAGCAGAGTAACTCTGCCATACCACCTTAAAACCAAAACATCAACCAGAGAAAACCCCCTCAGAGCACCCAGAATAATGAAAACACAATGAGGTTTAAAACACGGGGTCAAAGGTCATGGTTTGAGTAAATAGGAATTCATCCCAGAGCTTTGGACCTGGAACAGACAGAGTTCTGCCAGCATCAATAAGAGCATCAGATCAGCTGATGAGAGCGCTGAGGGATGAAGGGAGGATGACCCATGAAGACAATAACAAAAACATTAGAAAAGGACCAATATAAAGATTTCAGGTTCTGTTTTTTTAAAGACCACGCCCAGCAGTCCGTTTGTCTTAAAGTTCTCAGGCGACAGTTTAAAATGATGCTGCAGGGCTACATTTGACACCAAACATGGATGCTGACCATCAGTTAGTAGAAAATAAACTGGACCCAGATGTTTGAGTTCAGGCTGGGATCTGGTACCGGGCCACGTCAGCAGGTCCCAGGAGTTCCCTGCTCTTATCTTGACCTGTTGACTATAAACACAGAGCTACAGCTCCCCTCTGCTCCATGGGAACAGGTTGAAAGCTGGAGCCTGTGTGAAAACACTGCAGAGTGCTGAGTTAGCAAACAGGTAAGAATCAGAACTCGAGCCGCAGTGGACCGGGCCTGACATGGAAGGGCAGCAATCTGTACTGCAGCCGGTTGGAAGACAAAGTAAACAAAAAGGCTGAGGCTGACACCAACAGATCTGGTCGTCTGTCAGTCAGACTCCAAAGAGATTTCCTTTGCAGAGCTTCAGCATCTGTGTAATGAAGACGCTTCAAACTAGCCTCCGCAGCAGACCAGCTCTTTGGGCCTGTGAGGGACGCTCGGCCGCAACATGCAGCTGTGGTTGGAACCGAAACACCTCAACAGCTGGAGGCCCAAACCCAACTGGCCTCTACAAACAGATATCTAACAATGCTTTCCAACTTTTGTAGAACTTTGCCTTCCAACCCGTCTGCTTGGTTCCTTTGTCTTTATAAGGCCGTTTTTTCTCTCATGTTCTCCAACAGAACTGCATTTATTGGGTGGTTGGATGACTCACACTTGGACTCTCATGACTAAGCTAAAGACTGAAAACAAAACTGTTTTTTTCATCACATGAAAAACAAACACCAGGATAAAGATGCTGCATGATATTAAAACGAATTCTTTGTGGTTTTTTTCCCTCTAAACAAGCATTTGTTAGCCGATCCTTTAACATATGTGTTAATTACCTTGATATGGTTTAAAATTTTAAATGGCATTAAATGTTGTACGTTCTATACTTCATAACAACAAAAGAGCAAAAGGTTTCTGCATAGTTCTGTTCCGATTAGCTGTTCTAGTGGAGCAGGCGTGGAAATCCTCACCATGAAGAGAAGAAAGCACATTTTCTTCCCGTTTCTCTTCTCCTTTACAGAGAAGCTGATCATCTCCAGGGAACAGACTTGGTTTCTGTTCAGTTTCAGCAGCTTTCCTCTTTGGACAGCTGCTGCTGCTGGACGACCAGCTTCAAGGAAACCATTACTGAAATGCAAACCTGATGAGTTCATGGAACGATTAGAGATGGAAAACTAAGGATCGAAGAGAACCAGTGAAACATGAGCCCAGCGGGTCAGAATCAGCCGTTTAGTCGACCTCTAGATAAACAACCATGAACTGAAGCCCTGAACCAGATTTCTGAAGACGAGGCTCCTTCTACATTTGTTCTGATGCTTCTGCTCACAGTGCCGTTCCCTTCACACTCAGCAGACAGCGAAGGCGGACCTCAGAGATGGGGTTAACCTTTAGGAGATATTGGACTTATGAATGATTTTACTCATACACTTTCTGGTCCTTTATGGTGTTTGTGTGGACAGAAGAAGCCGTCCACACAGACTGTTCGCTCTTCCTTCCTTCCTTTCCTTCTAACAACTATTCCTGCTCCTCTGGCTTCATCTTTAAGGTCCGACCTTTCTGTCTTCTGCTCAGTGTGGCTTTAGCTTTAGAAGACAGAAAAACTTGTTTTCTCTTTTAAGGACATCAGCAGCACTGATGTCAGCTAACATGTTAGCAGCTAAAGCAGATGAAAGGAGGAACACAGCTGCTCCTCATCGAGAGGAGCCAAAGAAAATCTGTCAGCAGCCGGCTGCAAACACCCTGAAAGAAAACTAATCAGTCACAGAGTTTTACCCGCCTCTGCCTGATGTCGTCGATCCGCTCAGTAAATCTTCCCAAACTCGCCATCAGCAGGAGAGTGGAACACAGACAGGAAGGCCCAGGAGGTTAACAACCAGAAGGACACATCCATTCATTGCTGAGTCTCTTAAAGCCAGTAGACTTCGACCAATACAGGATTTTTAAGGCCGATTATTCACCAGTCTAAATTATTAAGGCGGGGTCTTGAGCTGATATCGGTTTTTTTTTCTCCATTTACATGATAAAAATGAAATAAAACAAATGTTACATGAGTTTCAATGTAACCAAAATTTAGAAAATAAAAACTAAATATTTACAATAGATAGAAAAACGTAATGCAGAGGAAACACAAGTAGTCAGCAGGATCTCGGGGTGAGGCTGCTGAACGCACTAATTAATCAGCAAACATATGAAGCTATCGACTGATACTGATACAAGAAAAATATATATTATCAGCCAAAAGCATTGTCTTTCAATAGATCGCTCCCTCTCAAAACTACAGCAAAGGATAGACTGTAGTACTTACACAGCATTATGTACTAACATAGTACTTTATTACTAGTACTAATGTACTTCAATACACTACTAATGGTGCAGTACTACAGTATTCCTGCAGTATTAAAGTACTACAATACCACTATAGAATCTGCTAAGTGGGACGGTACTATAATACTGACCCAGTGCTGGTCTATTAGCTCCTATAATCATGCTAGGCTAAACACAGGCTTATTCACTGGTCTCCTGTTGCTGTAACTGGTTTCAGGAGGATCTTTACTGGCTGCAGAGCTGCTGCTGTTCAGGAATCAATGCGAACAAAGATTTAAATGTCACAAATATAACAAACGTTAATGCACTTTTCTTATTTAATTACAAACGTTAAACTCCATAAATAACAGAGACTGAAGACGTCAGATCCTCACCGACTGCTGCTCAGAGGGGGACCTTAAGGACCTCCTGTGCTGGAAGCTAGAACAAGGCGCTGAGTTTCTGCTGCTTATCAAAGAGGAAATATTCACACAGAAATCCCATCCTGCTTTTTCCAAAGTCTATTCCTCCATAGACCTGCCAGCACTCAGAGCTCCTGGACTTACACAGCTGACTGTAGCAGGGACCTGGGGACCAGAGGAGCCGCCTGGGGCCCCAAGCAGCAGCCTGCTCCCTGGAGCTTTCAATTCTGATCCGTTCTTTTTATTCTGGAGCTACAGAGCAGCTCTCGGGTTTCACCTTTCAGTCATGTGGACAAGACAACTAAAGCACTCCACAGACGACTGGAGATCAGCAGCTCTGAAGCCATCACTGCTCTGAATAATGCAGCTGCAGAGGCAGGCAACAGGAACCAGAACAATAAAATGGGGTGATATTAAGATGCTACATGAGGAGGGAGGTGAACTAAAATAAATAACAGAACATCTCAGAGTAACTAGCCTTTAGAAGGTCTTACAATGAGCCAATTAGTTTCTGAGTGTAGAAGAAGAACACGAGGAGTCTGTGTAACAGAGAGGAGACACCGACCCTCCCTGCGTTGGTACATGGAGTGGTAATCAAAGCGAATCCACGCAGCGAGCCGGCTCAGCTGTAAGGAGAACAGGCTGCAGACTGAAGGCTCAAAGAAGACACTTCTATTCAAACAGGCTTAGATTTACAGACGCAGAAACCCGGTGAATCGGGTGAAACGTTCCTCGCCTGTTTGAAGCATTTAATCATCCAGACACTGACTGAACAGGCAGAGAGGACCTAAAGGCCAGCAGCAACCCTGACAGCTGTCCTTAACGTGACTGTTAACAATCTCCTGGGTGTCAAATCTGACTGTGTCATTTCCATTGAATGTAATGAGCCTTGCTTCTGTGCCGAAGGGAAACACGAAGCACCGTCTTTGCTGTGGAAATCCAGCTGCTGTTAAATCAATGCACTTTTCTTCCTGTAAGCTCTGCAGGGAACTCACTGTTGATCTATCGTCTTCCGATAAACTGTTGTTGTTGCTGCTGGGAGCAACCGTGGACTGATGGGTCCCACTGAAGAGCCCACACACAGCTGCATCAGGCCTCTCGTGGAACAGAACCGTTATGCTAACGAGTTCACTCCAGTCCTACTTAGGGCCAGAATCTCCAACCAGGCGACCGAGGATCATTTTCAGCATAAAATCAACGTGTCTCGCAGCTGTAGGTCCTAAAGAATCAGATCTGCAAACATTAATATAGCAGGCATACCATTTAGTGAAAATCTTCCACAAAACACCACAGGGAGACATTTTTGACCTCCAACTTAAATAACTATAATTATCACAAACTGCCGATGTGGGCTGGTTTGGGGGATGAAGCTTCCTGACATCTCCTGAGACGCAGCCAAAACAACGCTGAGCAAAGTGACGACGTTACCTTCCCGTCGTTTGTTAGTAGATATGGATAAGAGAATAAATAAGAGAATATGCTGGAAAACCTGGACATTTAACCACACTTGAATGAATCCAGACGGATTCTGGAGGATCGATATCCAGAATGTTGATTTTTTTCAGATAATTGATTAAAAATCCAATAGCAAAATGTTTCTTAAAGATTTTGCACAGAATTTGAATAAAGTTAAGCTAAAACTGGTCCCCTTGAGGACTTCTGGGTAGAGCATATTATGGACATCAAATGTTTTTCATTTTGAATGCAAAATGTTTCTAGATTTTTTATAATTTTAGTATAACTGCTCGGAGTGGGAAGTTCTTTCACCTAAAGGCGTGTTTGAGTTTCTAAATTAAAGTAAACAATGAATCAATTAATAAAATACTTGAACATTTCAATAATTGACTAATCACGATTAATCTGATAAAATGTTTCGGCCCTAGTTTAAAGTTTTCTATCCAAGGAAATCCAGCTGATTGAATTGACAGCAATCCTTCACAAAGAGCACGCATGCAGCGACAGTGGAGAGGAAAAACTGCCTTTTAACAGGAAGAAACTCCCCAGCAGAACCGGGCTCTGGTTAAACTCCAGGGCTATTTTCTGTCAAGTCAAAAAAAAGAAAAAGGATTTCCAGCACACTGAACCAGGTGGGACTCATCCTCATGCAGTCGATGCTGTAAAGTCCTCGCAGCCTAACTTCACATCTAACATCCCAGTGAACAGAGAACAAACTGAAAAGGTTTTCTTCAACATTTAATAGGTAACACAGAGTTTATACAACTATTGTTAATACTGCCAATGTTAAAAAGAAAATCTTATTTTATGTTTTTTACAACTGATGTAAAACAAATGAAATAAAATTGATATGTTCAATTGCTATTGTAAAAATAGAAAAACAAAAGAAATGCCTTTTAATAATCCCAAAAACATTAAAGCTACACATCAGATCTTTGATAAGGTTTAAAACAAAATGAAAACACTTCCTTTAAAACTTTTATTTCTCAGGGTTGAAGGAAGTGGAACGTGGTTGCCATAGTTACAGCACTAAATGTAAGCTCTGTTCATCTCCTGCCTCAGGGTGGGTGGGGACATTTGCAGACATTTTTTCCTCTAATCCAGCATTTCTTTCCAGTAAGTTCTGCTCCAACCCAGAGTAATTATCAAGGGTTAAGGTCGAGATAAGCCAACCGACATATTAGAAGAACACAAAACCCTTTAAAACTGTCTGGGTAACAGCTTGAACATCTTAGAGGGACAAACACAGACGTTATCTCGGCAGAGATCACCAGCACCAAGGTGGTGTTAAAAGCTTCAGGTTGAAGCCATTTTCTCACATTACCCTCAGCAGTGATCAGTCCACCTGATCAGAACCGTCTGGAGCCGATGCCTTCAGCATCTAGTTACATCTGGCACCTTCTTCCAGCTGGAGTTGTTCTTTGAATGAGGTCTATATGTTATTTTTACTCTTATTTCAGTAAAAAGTCCTTTTTTACAGCACCTTAAATTTTTTGTGACATTCAAAGCACAAAGGAGGCATCTAAAAAACAAAACATACTTTTAAACAGAATCTACAGTGTTAAATCAACATATTTCTATTTGTGGAGAAAGTTTGGACGAAACATTAAAGAACCGAATATCAGAAAAACAGCATGACAGCGACCAGTCCCTCTGTTCAATGGTTGGGTTATAAAGTTCTGCCAAAAGCAAGACGCACATTGACAGAAGGGAAACCTGGAGCTCACCGTGCTGCAGACTCCTCAGAGAGCAAAGCAACACAACCACCAACACAAAGTTATATTTCTACCCATATAGAGACTTTACATTGACTTACATTCATGTTAGTTACTGTAACTCTATAAGGTTAAAACAGGGGTCTGCTACATTAGGGCCAGCATCTGGTCCCCATAAGGCCTGTTAGTCCTCAGAAGGTTGGTAAATATACCAAGAACGATCCTAAAAAGGTAACAGAAACAAACACACACACACACACACACACACACACACACACACACGGGTACAGCAGCCAACTGAAGAGGAAATCATCTGCTTTGGTTGACCAACAT
>JAUZNJ010051423.1:0-30350 GCA_034780135.1 Jordanella pulchra | reverse complement strand
ATGTGTGTATTTAAACACATTTGGACAGACAAAAAGTAGTCACAGCTGTGGTGTTTCAGTTCAGCTTTTTTTTACTCTGACTCCTCCCAGGAAAAGTTTATTCAGACAGATGAAAATGCTGATGTAGACTTGCGTGTTCAGAACCTGGTAACTTCAAAAAAAAACAAAAAACACAACGATTAAACAATTAGATGCAACTGTATTTTATTTAAACAAACACTGAGTGTACTGCTGTATTATTGTATGCACCAAAAATACACATTTTGTGTGTAATTTTTTTACCATTAACTAGACTGCACAGAAAACAGAATTACATGAGAAAAAGCCAGATTATATTTCCTAATTACTGGTACATACATTTCCCAAAATTGTACTTCGACAAACAAACTTGTCGCTCAGTGCCAACTGGATAAATGGAATTAGTCAAATATTGACCAAAAAAATATTTTGAGTTATCCAATAACAAGTATCAACTATGTAGAAGTGGCACGCAAAATAACTGTTACTGCAAAAAAAAAAAAAAGAAAAAAAAAGGAAAAAATGTTCACAACTAAAACTATCAAATCATAAAAGTGCAATGATTTCCTTGTTGCTTCATGAAATAACATTTTACTCTTGATAACCTATAGGAGGGAACAGTCAAATCGACGTTTCACAACAGATGCTGCTTAAAAGTCCTAAGGCCTAGATAGCAATAGAAACCATAAACAGTGTCTCAGCAGGTTGCTTGCTCTGTTTATGGACAGTAGTCCATGTTGGTAGTGATATCTCTATCCTCCATCCATCTTGTGCCCACTTTTACTCATCATAATGAAGAGAGGAAAGGAACTTATCCACGTCCAAATCATCTGGAAAACAATCAATAAGTTTCTTCCTTTCCTGTGAAAAGCAAAGAGAAAAGAAAATTCACAGTTAAACAAATATAATTTATTATTCTGTAATCAACCTGGAGAGGCACCATACAGCAGTATAGCCATTTTTACAAGACATACCAGAAGTGCACACTTCAAAGTCGGCTTGGGTGAAAGTTTTTTTTAAATTATTAAAATTCTTATATTTAAAAACTTAAGACAATTCAGTTTTCATCTATACACTAATTTTAAGCTTTTTTTCAATAGATAAAAGACCCTTGACTGGTGTTTGTAGATATTTAAACTATCTGTTTACCTGAAGCCAAACATTAACATAAGAAGTTCTTGAGGAGACTTAAATGCTAACTTAATTACCTCTGGTTTATTCCCTTCCCTGGGCGCTAACACCAATCCCAACACTGATGGATTAGAAACCAACACTGAAGGTCAGTGAGTTATATATGGTTTCAGTAAATTCCTATTGGGACAGACTCCCAATGTGTATTTGGGTACGCCCTGCTGCAGCAAAATGACACTCTTTTCAAAGGGAGGGATAGTAAAAACTATATAAAATACAGAAAAAAATCAATGGATAACTTAACCTGTTGTCCTGGTAATTAGAAAAGAAAAGAAAACAAAACAAAAAAAACTAATTGAGAAACAGCCAGAAGGGACATATTGACCTGGAACCCCAAGTACAATAAACAATCTACAATTAGAGTAAAATAATCAAAAAGAAACCAGAAACAGACCAACAAGTGAACTGGGATTTACTAAAATACTCATACCTTCTCCACTGTTTTTGTACATGTAAACCAGAGACCTGTTAAGTGTGACAGGACAGCATAAAGTAATTCAGTAAATACAAATCTGAATCGTCTACCTACTGACCCCTTCACAAGGAGGGGAGCAACAAGGGGTGTTAATTAGACCTGCATCCAAGTATGTTCACAGGAAGTTGGGCGGAAAGAAAAAGTGAACCAGCAAAAGGAATGACTGTGGTCTGTGATGAAATGTTGAGGAGGGTGAAGACCTACAAATACTTTCCTAAATCACAAAACATCTCTAATGTCTTAACTCGTTTAACAAAAAAAAAAAAAAAAAAAAAAGAAAAGAAACCAGACTGGTGCTTAGGTATCCAAGGTATTTGTTACTGATGAAAGTAGAATTTGAATTTCTATTTGAATTTCTATAAGTTCCAGAGTCTGGAGGAAGAGTGGAGTGACTCTTCAAGCCTCAGCAGAACGACGGGCTGCCTCCTTGTCACACCGCATTGATCCAGTAATTCAAGAAAATCAAACCCTAACCCTATATAATGTGCCTAAAAAAATAACTTCATTTTCAAATCTGATATTTCAGCTTAAAAGATCCCCTTTATTTCTTTTATGTAACATTTAATATTTTCTGAGACGGTGAATCTAGGTTGTCATTATCTGTTATTTATAATCAACCGGATTACAGAAATAAAAGCTTGGAAAAAAAAAAAAAAAAAAAAGAAATAAAAGCTTGGCTTATTTCATAATGAATTTATATAGTCGATAAGTTTCAGTATCAGTGAACAAAATATTTAGCTATTAAACAATATTCAATTTTTTAATGTCTGTCTGGATACATTTTATATAAATTGGTGTTAAAGGCTGAAAAAAAAGAATCCTCTTTACTCACTTTGTCCTTCTTGCTGCTGGGAGATCGTTTGCGTTCTCTCTTGGCAGAAGGACTCTCTCTGGCCGGAGACTGCTTGCGTTTTTTGCTCTTGGAGCTCACTGGTGACTTTTCTCCCACTTCCTCCTGCCGCAGGCTGTCTTTTAGCGGAGTGCCCGTCCTGGCGATGGCAGCGCGAGAAAGAATCATGAGAGTGTGGGCGGCCATGTTGATGCTGTTTTCGCTCCCAGCTTCGCTGGCAGGGCTACAGGTCGGCACATCTGGGGTGTTGGGAGGCAGGAGCTGCTTTGGAGTCCCCTCTGCTTTTTTAGCATTTTTCTGACAGGAAGGAGTCCTCTGACAATCACCGAGAGCTTCATGGTTAAGCTCTGCCTCAGAAAGACTCAGCTCTGAACTGCCAGCTCCAGCCTTTCTGAGCGGAGTGGAGGGAGAGCTGAGGCCTCGGAGGTCTTGCAGCATTTCAGCAGCTTGTTTGGCCAGAGAGCTTGTTTTCGATGCAGCCTTTGCAGGCTTGGCATGTGTGACACCTGGAGGGCTGAAGTCTCTGGATGCTGAGGAGGACGGTGTCGACTGTTGTTTCCTATCTTGAAGGCTACCTTTTATTTCATTCTCCTTGTTTGCTCTGACATTTAGAGCCTCCTGAGAGGAAGACCTCTTCTCTGTTCGCCCCTCACGCGATTTTAAAGAACTCTTCTCTCCAGCCTCTTTCCTGCCGATCTCCTCAGTGTCCTTCCTCGTTACTGATCTCGACGGATCGGATGACAGCGATCTGGAGTTACAAGCTTCTTTAGCTTTTGATTCGTCATCATTAGGTCTGTTTGAACCGTCAAAAGACTGTGAAACCTCCATGGATTGTGACTTCTTCTCAGCATCAGGCTGTGAGGAAGCGTTTGCATTTTGAGGCTCTTGGTTATGAATGACAAGCATCTGCTTGCGAGGTGTCTTTTTAGAAGAATCTCTTTGCTGCACTTGTGAGGAAGCTGCTTCTCTCAGTAGGCTAACTCCACCCTGAGGGTCTGCAGAACACCTCACAGTCTCCACCCTCCTCTTAGGTTTGCTGCCGCCCAAGATGGCGGGTTTTGTTCGACAGACTGCTCCTCTATCATCTCTCTCTGTCTGCTTGATGGGTTGGGAGGTCTTTGACACAACAGGTGTCGGGGTTCCTGTAGCTTTTGTAGTTTGAGGTTGAACCTCGGATGCTGAGGAGTCAAAACATAAAATCCTTTTATGACTGAATGTTTTGTTTGGATCCTTCTTGGCTGGAGGTTGAGGCTGAAGAACCGCAGCAGAAACTTTTTTCTCAATTCCTGAAATTCAGATAAAAACAAACAAAAAAAAAAAACAATGAGATGCTGAAACTAAAGCTGTTTTTATCAAGAAGTACCCGTGAACAGAAAGCTGTAACTTACTTAATTTTACAGCCTGTTTGGGGGCTGTGGTCGTGGGCTTGGGTTTGACTTTTTCTGTCGGCTGTACAGGTTTTGGGGTTTTGATGTCAACCACCTGTAAATGTATGTTTGGGAGCATTAATTATATTAATGCAGATGGAGACTAATCAGAATAATTAAGCTTCACAAATCTTAGGATGGATTTCTTCTTTAGAAAGAAATAATTCAACAACCAAACAATAATGTCACGTTACCTGATTGGAAACAACACTGATGTTTCCAATTGTATTTTGTCCAACGACAGAAACAGGAAACACAACAGGCTTTACAGGGGATGGTAATATGAGCGCTGGTCCTGTGCAGGGAGAACACATATTGAAGTTAACTTTAACAAATGACTCAGATCTGGATGAGGAGTCTGCATCCTGTAGTGGCTCCTTGTATTTACTGAGGCAGATAATAAACAACTCCATAGCGTATCTTCAATTTTCTATTAACAGGGAATTTTCTTTTCAATTAAATATTTTAATACCTTTACTATAAAAGTTTATCATGAAAAATTACAAATATTAAGATTCAGATAAAGCTCTTCGCATAAGTCCATTTTATAACAAGTGGTTTCAGGTAGCCGAGACATTAATTTACAGCGTCTTTGGGTTGTAAATGTTGCAGAGCTGTAAACTGGATGAAAAGAAGTATCTAAATTGTTATGTTTTAGTTTTCTATCATATTGCAGGTTTGTTTACTTCAGTGTCCATGGTTTTATGGCCTCCTGCAGACACATGTTTCCAGTCTCACCTGTGGAGAAGCTCTGTGTGGCCACTCCCTGCTGACTAGTGGGTAAAGGCTGTCCGTTCGGGACTCCAGCAGGAAGCAGCATGGGTCTGGTTTGAATATCTGGACTTGGAGCCACGAAGATATAGCTGGCAGCGGGTCCTTGGAGGCTGGGGTTGGTGCTGTCCACCGGGAGCTGGATGATGTAGCTCTGCTGCACCTGAGACGTCGCGTTTACTGGAGATGTGTTTACTCCTCCGGCTTTACATACAAGAGGGCTAGCACACCCCTCTGACCTTTGGAGGCTACTCACTGCCTGCGCCACCTCATCAAAGGAGGCCTTCGGAGTAGAGGAGCATCCTGGTGATTTTACAGGAGAAGAGAGGTAGATGGTGGGGATCTTTTCTCCAGAAACACTTGAAACAGCCTGATTTGTGGCTGCATCTCTGGAAGTATCTCCATCCTGGTTTTCACTGAGGATAATCTTCAAAGACACAATGTTGTTGGGTTCCCCTGGCTGGCAGGGGGTAGAAGGGTTGCCTGTTGCTGTAACACTAGAGGAAGAGGCAGGAGAGGTAGCTGTTGCAGCGGGTGGAGATGCAGATGTGGGTAAAGCAGAAACAGCAGCAGATGGTACAGAATCATGAGGAAGTGCCACACCGTCTGCTCCAGAAACTAAAACATCAAGCTGGCTGGGAGTCGCTACAGCAGGACTGTTAACCTGAACCTCCACAGAGGACACGACCTCATGCTGATCGCCTGCAGCTGCTGGCGGGGGTGGATCCGTTCGTTTGTTTGATCCTTTGGCCTCGTGGTGCTGAAGGTTCTCGTCAACATTTGAGGCAGATCCGTCTTCACAGTGGGAGGCTGGGTCTTTAGATGAGGGACCAGAGTCAGATTTAGAAAGCACAATTGGGTTGGACATGTTTTCTTTTGAGAGGGGTTCCAGAGTGGGACTAATGTCCACAGGAGGAGGCGGAGTGTTCAGAGGTTCATCAATATCCACTAGTGTGGCGCTGCTGCTGTTATCCGAGGGTTTTTCTCTACTGGTGGAGCCTCCCACAGCAGACGAGGTGCGTCTTTGCTCCCCATGGCTTACTAGCAGCCTGGGTGAGCTGTTCTCGATTCTGGAAGCTCTGTCACTCGAGTCCAAAAAGGTTTTTCTTAACACTGTTTGCGCTGCAGGCTTTCTGGTTTTACGCTCCTGTCCTGGCCTCCCCTTCAGCATTCCTGATGGTGCAGCTGCAACAACCGCATCCCGATGAGCAGGAGCTGAAAACAAAATAAAACACACCAAACCGAACCGTTATCCGTGTTCTCATTACGAGGCTTTTAGCAGATTAATACCAGCAATAAAAGGCTGCAGAAGAAATGTTTCCCATTTAGCTCATTTTTGTATCATCTTAATCAAAAAAATCTGATTTTGCAAACATTAAAAATGTGATCATTACCAAGATATTACTTAAAGGTATGATCCAAGGGCTATATATTAAGACAAATGGAAACTATGAAAATAAACGTCTTGGTATTGAAGGTAGGAAATTTGCTTTCCTCAAAAAAGGAAAGTAAGGAAGAGAAACTGTTCATTCTGTAACTTTTAGCATGTTTTAAATTTGCGACACACTTTGACCCTGATGACTCAGGAACCATAACTGAAACTAGGGCTGTTAGATTTTGCCAAAATGTACCTTTTCCCCCCTTTAACATGCTTTTTGTACATTCATAATCTTGAGATGTTCCTCTCAGCTCAAGCTTGACGCATAAACCATAAAGAATCCAGAGGTTTGCTGCGGTTCTTGAGGTGGCAGGAACAAAAACAAACTTTTGTTTTTCCCCCCCGAGTTTTCAGAAAAAAACTCACCTGCCATGGTAACAGTGATCCTAAATAAAACGCTAACTGGTAAACTAAAATAATAAAGTGGTTTTCCAGAACAACAGCTATACAAGTTGTTTTAACTCGTACTGTTTGAGCAATTTCTTATAATCAGACTGTCAAACCATGGAACCTGTTGCTTATTTGTACATCAGAATTCAATAAATACCTGGATCAGAACTTTGAAGGACCTGGACAGTAGCTGAGGGTCCGGCTGTCTCATTCTCTACTGCACTGCAGGTATTACTGCCATCACCTGCATCTCCATCAGCATTTTTACTTTTATCTGAAAAAATAAGAAAACAATTTTTAAAGTGAGGCACTGCAACTTGGCAGCGCCCTAGCCAAAATATTATAAAACAAAGCTCTGTTTTGTTTTATTTACGTTTATATTTTTTACATCAGTAATATAATTATTGATAATATTGTGAATTAAGTTAGGCTGGCTCACTGTTTCATCCATATTAACTTGACTTCCATAGGTATTAAAACAGATTTTTTGATAAATAAAAGACCCCCCCCCCAAAAAAAAATATAGCTGATAGTTACGGTAATCAAAGAGGTCAAAGAGGGCCTGAAAAGCCGGGTCGGACTCTGTTTGCTCCAGTATATCATGGATGGCATCATCACTCATATGGATTTCTCCCTGAAAATGATATAATGAACAAAATTAATGAAAACAACATAAATTTAAGGTTATTTTAATGAAAAGGGCACAAAACACATCCAATTTAGTTCCAATAGATTTGTTTTAATCACCTCTAATCCTAGAATCTCATCTATAGATTGGTCTTGCTCCACTGCGCTGGAGGAAGCCTTGCAGGTTTGGGGTACTGCATCACTGACAGCAGGAAGAGAAAGAAAACACAGTTAATGCAGTAACACTACGAAGAGCTTCTGTCCACTATCAGCCTCCACACAATATAAAAACAGGTTCTCAACCTACTTGGCGAGGATTTTATTGATATTTTCAGCAAGTTTCTCTTGAAGCGACCTGTCCCCCAATATCTTGTCACGAGCATTCTGTATCACGAGTTGCTGTGAAGATATAGAAGAACAGAATAGTTAGACGGTGTGTCTTTGGAAACCTTTAGGTCTGCTGCTTCAAAAGCATCTCCAGTATAGAAAGCCAAGATTCGCCAGCAGATACTGTGGTTATACTATAGGGAGGAAGGAAAAGATGACGGAAAGAACAACACAAGGAATGATGAAGGCAGGACACAGGAAAGGAAGGGAGATAGGATAGAAGGCAAGGCAGGGCATAAGAGAGAAAGAAAAGGAGGTGGGATATGATGGAAGGACAGAAGGAACAACTGAGGCAAATGCTAAAGCCATTCAAATCATAACTGCCCTTAAAGATTTGATTTTGACATTGTAAAATAATTGTTCTAGGCTCTATAAAGCCCTTTAATGTTGTATCTGTTTGTAATTATTAATGTTCTCTGTTGTTCTTGTATGCTCTTTGTTTCCCAAAAAAAAGAACAAACAAAGAAGGCAAAAAGGGGACATAAGAACAAAATGAAAGGACAAAACATTTTAACAACGTAACAGGGAGTAAAGTCTGAAAAAAAATCTGAAAATGCAACCCCCCCCCATTTTTCATGATTGTCCAGATTAAAAAAAATAAAAAATACACAATAGATTCGAATTCCACAGTTTTAAAGTCTATGTTTAAAGCCTAATTACTTACAATCTGAAAAAATACTTAGTTTATTTAAGAACAAAGAAGCTGAATAGGTGAAGCTGTGTGAGTAGGTATGATGTATAATTTATTATTTAAAACTATTCTTTTGGATTGAAAAAAATAAATAAAAATAAATACCAAACATAAACTTACTGGAAAGTTCTCATTGACGACTTCCTCAGGCTGCACTTCTACAGGTTGACTACTGGCAGCCACTGCAGCTTTGCTGGGACCAGCTGACCCAGTTGGACCACCTCTTTTCCTAGGAGTGTCCCTGAATGCAGACGACAGGTTAAGGGGAAAGGCTGCTGCTTCGAACATAAATTAAAATAAAAATATTCAGGTATCATCTCTCATTTAAACAGAAACGGATCTTATTTGGCCCGGTTCACATTGAGTCTAACGTCTAAATAGGAAACCTGCCATATGCAACAAAACTGGTGAAAACTGCAGTAACTCTTCACCTTGTGACAAATATTCAAATACATTGATGTGTTGATAAGTGATTTTCTTGTCAATGTTTCTTTTTTGCATTAGTAATGTTATCCCTTATTCCAACCCAGTTCTAACACATTTAAGATTATCAAGACAATAAAATCTTCATTTATCCTCACTAAGTGTTCTTACCATTTCCTCCGACCAGGAGAGATCGGGCCTGAAGTGAGCCGATGCTCTGAGACAACTACCTGTATGGGGGAATCTCCTGTGAAATAACAAAACGTTCTCTCTCTATTAAAGCTCCTGAGGTAAAAACCAAAAGCAAAGTTTGACCCAAACAGAGTGTTTTAAAATCAAAGTGAACAATTTGTTTCAACATCCCAAAAAAGATACGAAAAATGCGTACGGGGCGTATTGAGTAATCGGCAGCCATCTTGGACCGGCTGCTGTGCCCCACTGATTGGTGCTGGTCTGCTCTGGGGGCTGGTGTAGCTCACAGGAGTGGAGTGGCCCAGCATGCTGTGGGAAGTGTGCGCAGGGCTGATGAAGGAGCTGGTTTCAGAAACAGATGAGCAGACCACACCACTCGAAGATGTCACAGTCAGGACCTCCTGCCTTGCCATGTTTGCCACCCCGATGCGTGAGCGTGCTGCAAAGGACAGAGGCTGGTGTATGAACACAATATGCTGCATACAGCCTGCTACTAGTGCACGGATGATATAATCATACACTGACTGTTGACCTGATTTTCTAAAACTCAGTAAACAGGAAAACATGCATTTTACACACTGCCCAGAAATGGAAAAACTAAATTCTTAAAAAAAAAAAAAAATGTATGAATGCATGAATCATGGGAATATCATGCAATAAAGTACTACTTGAAAAACAAAATCCTTTTAGCATTTAATCATTAATCACACTCCCCTCCACACACACACAAATTATAATTCTATAATTTCAGATTTGGGTTGTGATGATCAAAATTTCAATTCACTGTTTTTTCTTAATGACCCAAGAAAAACAGGAAGAGCACTGTAACACTTCTGTTAGAGTGAAAGTAGAAACCTTTTCCCCCTAACTCAAAAACATGAAAAGTTAATATTGCATCTTTAAGAAAGCCTTAACTCTCGACTTCCCTTTATCTAAACTCACCCATATTTGCAATAAACCAAGAGAAAATACATTATCACATTTTATAAATATGTAAAGAGTCTCATAAAACAATCAAATTATTTTCTATCAGGAAAAACTTGCAAACCAGCTTGTAATATGCTATCTTACCTTAAAAGGAGTAATTGGTGACAACCCATTTTAGTCCACACCATCAAGGCAAAGCATGTTTATTCATTTATTTCCCATCCCTGCTTTTATTATCCTATAACTTTTTTTTAAAAAAAAACAGACCTTTCTGCAAACATAAGACAAGCTTGGCCTTCTTTCAGCCAGCTGACAAGAGCTGAAATAAGGGTAACAGACAGTGCCTTATTTTATCATCTAATTAAAGGCATTTGAATCTTGGAAACAATTTTAAGTTTTATGTTTGAAACATAACCAATTAAAACCCTGATACCGGTAACTAATCCATGTTTATTCTGTATTATGGAGCATTTAGAGAGATGATCAGATAAAAAAATTTAACTTACTTCTTTGACTGGCAGATATGGTAGGAGAATTCTGCAAAGACCTAGAAAAACACGTCATGTATATTAAACCATTAAAATATATTTCAAAACATTACACGAGCTGAACATTTTAAACTTTCTCTCATTACTTGATTTGGTTGAGGGTAAAATCCAGTTTTTTCCATAATGATGTCATCACAAGAGGAACTTCATTCCTGGATTCTTAAAAATAAAATAATAACACAGTTATTATCATCTGGTTAAAGGTGGAAAATAAATACGAACGTGTTTTAAACATGAAAGTAACTTTTACCTTTCGATTTAGCAGCCACATACTCATTCAAGATGGCTGTTAGTCCCTTCCCAAAAATAGACTGTGCATGAGCATAAGGAGAGTTGATTAATGTCTTATGACAATAATGTGGAAATAAATGACGTGTGCGAGCCCTCAGACTCACAAAAACACAAGCAGGGATCGTCCCATCCCCTGTGGTGTGCTCGGCATACTCCTTCAAGTTTGGGCTCTCAAGGATGAAGGCTTGGCTTGTAGCAGGGAGCCCCTCTTCCTGAAGATACCCTTGATGAAGCAGAGCAGACAGACATTAAAAGGCTATTATTTATAGACGAAAAACTGTGGCTAAATAAAACAGCCCTGTCCCCACTTCATTATGGCTGCTAGCTAAAGCTACAGCAGCTGTAGCTTTATGTTAGGCTTACCCAAAACAAGCCGAGCAACGTCAGAAGGGAGTAACATGACAGCTGTAGGTGTGATTAAATAAAATAAAACAAAAATAATAACAACTACATGTTCAAATAAATGCTACTACAAGTCGCTGCATAGGCCGGCATTAAAATACGTTGTTTTTTTTTGTTGTTATGAAGGAGACATCCTGACAAAACTCCTGCTTTCTCAAACGGCGGGGAAGTCAGCCACCCGGAAGTAGAAAATTAACGCAATGCTTGGATGTCTGGTAGTTGTAGTCCATTCTGAATATAAGCTTCTAAATTATACTTTTGTATTCAATGTGAACATACAGACATCTAATCTCACGAGACTTGCTGCAACCTTAAATTAACGAGGTTACTTTTTTGCACTTACAGGAACTATTATTTCAATTATTTCAAGTTAAAAAGTAAACAGACGAACTAATTTCCCTCTTTGTTGCAACCAGGAAGTAAATTGAGCTTTCCCCGGGGCGGGAATATTCCTACGTGACCTGCGCAACTGTGCGTGAGTTAAGATGCGCGTGAAAATGGCAAATTTGTGTTGGAGCGGACTGTAAAACCTGCTGTAACTTCTGCACTTGATCAAGTAACAGCTCGAAGACGACAATCAGTGCAGATCAGTGAGGTCAGTAAACATGCTGAGTGAATAAAAGTTTTCAATGGAGCTTTAAGAATCGGCTTCACGTCTAGTTTCGATTGTCATTTTTCCTGTAGGCATGGTCAGATTGCATTTGTAGGGATTTTCTTTTCGGGAGTTATGTAAATGGACATCTTGGATTATTTTGCGTTAAGTGTTTCAGAGAGCTGATATGCTAATATCTACTTGAATCCCGAGTGATTGATATAAAATGTTCATCTCTGCTCGTGATGCTTCCCACGTAAAGAAAGGAAAAAGAAAGGAAAGTAAAGCACAACGGTTTACATCCATTTTACCACAGATTTTTTGATTTCTTGCATCCCAGCGACAGACCTAATGGGCTCAAAAATAAAGACTAACATTTTTGTCAATGTTTTGTTTATTTATTCAGATGTACAGAATATGAAGGTCAGTTCCAACTTTCTCACTTTCCTGCGTTTTTGTGGAAATTGGCATCTATAAAAGTCTCATACTTTTTTTAATCATTTTAATCAAAAAGACAGTTTAATTAAAAAAACGAATTCTATGTTAGTTTTTGAAAACTTGACAAATAGATTATTTGTGTCCAATATTAGAATATTCCTATCTTAGACAACAAGCTTCTTTTTTGACTCAACAAAGTTAATTTAAGGTAAATATGGCTGACAAAAGAAGAAGAATGGTTTCAAGAGCTGCTCCCCTTTAAAGCAAACTATTCGGCTCTTAATTAAGTCTGTCATTGTGATATCAGTGTCTCTAAACTAATCATAAGAGTTGTTATGCACCTGTAGTTTGCAATAATGTCTGCTTATCTTGCTGGTTCCTCCTGTTTTCTGTTTCTAAGGAAAATGGTCATCCTCCAAGCGCAGCAACCTACTCTGGTGTGGTCTGTTTACATAGGACGTTTGACTTTGGTTGTATTAGTATTAAGCCTGTTGCTACTGTTAATCCTGCCTTCTTTGCAGGTGCAGCAGCTTAGATAAACTAATGCAACAATGAGTCTGGTTCTTCATGATCTCCTGGCTTGCTGCAGAGGGTTGGAAAATGACAAGGCTACAGAGAGGAAGGTAAAGGAGCTATATACAGCAACAAGAACATCAAAACTAATTAGATGGATTTTCACATAGCATTTATCACTTATTTTGTTCCCTCATTTGTGCAATCAGAAAGAAACTGAACGCTTCAGAAGACTCATTCGATCTAAAGAGGTGATTCAAGAATTGGACCGAACCTCTGGGGCTAAAGCTAAAGGCTCCAGTCAGCTCACATGGGATGCTGTTTTCAGGTACTTCTTCACACATATTATAATTGAGTGTCTATGCTTTCTAGTACTGGGATTTATTTATTTATTTATTTATGTATTTATTTTTTTATTTTGTTCACCGCACTAACGTTACTCCTGTTTTTTGTCTACTCTTGTCATTCTAAGACACTCTTATTGTTAAAATGATATTATCTTTCTGCTTTTATCTTTTTCTTATTATACTTTTGTAAAATGCTTTCTAAACGAAAAACTCCATCAAATCTTTTCCTCCTCCTTCAGGTTTCTGCAGCGTTTTGTCCAGAAGGAGACGGAGAGCATGCAGTCCAGTAAATCCAATGTCACAGCGACTACGCTGGCCACACGGCAGAAGAAGATGGCCGAAACCTGCAGCTTGGTCAAATTCTTCATTCGTTATGCAAACAAACGTAAGGGCAAAGTCCTCATCTAGTCCAACTGTAAAATACAATTATATGAGTTCAGATAAAGTAATCTTCATGGAAAACAAACAAACGGTTTTGTCTAACCTAGCTTCCAAACAACTTCTCCTTATTTTTAATTCAGTGTATTTCTTTCAAGTCTGTTTAAAGATGTTCTGCTTAAAGGGAACCTCCACACTGATCTAAAGTCGTTTGGAGCCTCTAACAGGTTTTTCTTCTAAGAGCAGAGTTGGTTTTCTTCTACCTGTGTTAGGGCTTTTCTTTAGGCATGTAAAACTAAAATCTTTGAAAATACAAAGTTGATTGCAGTTCCAGCGTATCTTTTGGCTGCAGGTGGACCTCGGCTAAAATGCAGCGAGCTGCTGAAACACGTGATGGAGGTGCTGCAGAGTTCATTCTGCTGCTCAGCGTATGGAGAGAATTACAGCAGCCTCCTATTAAAGGACATCCTCTCTGTACGCAAGTACTGGTGCGACATTACTCGGCAGCAGTGGCAGAGTAAGTCGCTAAATGGCCTAAAGGTGTGAAAAATGAAAGAAAGTTATTCAACATTTCTGAAATATTAGGCAACTTGGATGATTTCCTCGTCAAAACATCAACATTCTTTTAGTGCTTAGCATCACACAGCTGCTTTACTTTTCACCCAATGATAATGGAAAATTGTGAGAAATCTCAGTAACCTCTCAAAACTTTTAACAGTTTTAAATACATTCTGGATTCATGTTTTAAACAGATTTGTACAATTAGTGAACTTAGAAAGTGTGAAAACTCTCATAAATGTTGGCCTGAATCAAAAAGTCCTTTTTTGTTAGTCTGTGATATTTTTAAAGTTAGTTTTCTCTTTGCTAAAAGTTGATGGGATGCTAATGCATTGAGTCAGACTTCTACACAAATCGGCGTAAACATTTGCGAATTATATTATAATGTCTATTCTTAAGTAATAATAAGGAAATTACAATAAAACCAATATCTATCCATAAAATTGATAACGCTCAGATTTTGTTTTCACCAGGTGAGTTTTCTTTATTACTTTCCAAGTTAAAACAGGGACTTTCTTACTTTTGATCTCCAGGCCTTTTGGAGTTGTATTGCAGCCTGTTTAGCTCCTCATCCAAATCCATCAACCGTGTGCTACTCAGCAGAGTCATCTATGTAGTAGTGAAGGGATGCTGCACACAGACTGATGGATTTAATGGTGCTTTGTTCAGCTTCTTCTCCAAAGCAATGCTTAATGCCAGGTAAAATCTACTGCTTGGTAAAACTTGTTCCTGTTTAGTTATGTTAGAAACGCTGAGAGAGCTGGTGAATAAACTCATGCTGATGTTTCCTGACAGGCAAGAGAAACACCTCAGTATCCTGGAGCATCTCGTCTCTGCTCTGAACATCTTCCTGAGATCTGCCGCCATGAACTGTCGCATGAGAGTGTGTCGACTCGGAGAGGAGCTTCTTCCGTCTTTACTGAACGTCTGGGAAGATATGAGGCCGAGTGCCAACCTTAAGGAGGAGATCATGGAGTTCTTCAGCCTGCAGCTCCGTGTTCATCATCCAAAGGGAGCCAAGACACAAGACGAAGGTTCAGTGATCTTATCTTATGAAATATATAAGAGCACCTTTTTTATATTGTCACTTCAATTGATATTTTTTTTCACAGTTGCACAATTAAGGCAAAGCAATGTAAGCTTATTTGTGCAACACTCTTCACATTGAATGTATTTCAAAAAAAGAAATAAATAAAGGAAGAGAAATTAAAATAAAACCAGAAATATATTTAACAAATCCTCTGAAAAATTAAGCATCACTATAGAGAGAAACACTGAAAAGTAAATTTAAAATAAAAAACTAAGATTTCATGAAAATTATTCTTTGCAAAAGAATATTTTTTTTCATTGCTAAATTTATCATAGTGGCTTCTGCACAACAGTGGAAGAATATAGAAACTAAAGCTAAATATAAATACAAATCCTGTTTATTAGTAACAAATATCCGCTGTCGCTACATGCATGCTAGATGTGAGGGATTGCTGAAAAGTCAACAACAAAATGCAAGCGATAATCGTCACCGCAAGCTCATCCAGGAGGAGCATGTCTTCCAAGGCAATGACTGGATTCAATCAGCTGGTTTTCTTTGACAGAAACTTTTAATCAGCCTGACTGTATTGTCTCTGTAAAATGCCTTGAGATGATGTGTTGTGAAATGACAATATATAAATAAACAGTACTCAATTGAATTAAAGTATTTGATTAAAAAAAACCCTGAAAAGTATAAGTCTTCACACGACTATAAAATGACGGCTGTTTGTTTGGTTCTTAGGTGCTCACGCGGAGGACTGGACCAGATGGCGCAGCCTGCTGTACAACCTGTATGACGCTTTGGTCAGAGAGATCAGCCACATCGGCAGCAGGGGGAAGTACGTCACCGGGACCAGACACATCGCTGTGAAAGACAGCCTCATTGAACTCACTGCTGACATCTGCCGCCAGGTGAGAAACCTGACCTCTGACCCAACATCTCATCTACGCACAGAGCAGATCAGATTTGGGTTTAAATTTGCATTCAGTATATAAATAATATCTTTTTAATCTTTTTTTTCCCTTATAGCTGTTCAGTGATGGAAGTGATGCCCAGGCGTTGGAGGTCACTCAGGCCTCCTTCAGAGGCGTTCAGATGGGCAGCCCCAGCCACGGAGCGGCCAGCAAGAGACGGCGCATAGAGCTGGGCTGGGACGTTCTCCGTGACCACCTGCAGCCACAGCAAAGTGACTTTGACGTCATACCATGGTATATGAATGGAAATACATCTAATTGGAAAATATCTTGCATGTAAAACTTAAAATGTATTTTTTTCTTTTGTCAGGCTGCAGATCACTGCAGTGCTGGCCTCTAAGTATCCACCTATGGTGCCTGGTAAGGAACTGGTCCAGCTGCTGTCGATGTTGCATCAGCTTCTGGCAGAGCAGCGGAGAGGCGACAGGGGGCCCTACGTGCTGCGCTGCCTCAGGGCGGTCGCCCACTGTCAGGCCTGCTTCACGCAGAGAGCTCAGGGCCACAGAGTGGAGCTGGCCAGGCTCTGGGTTCGGATCTGGCCCCTTGCATTGCGTGGGGTCAGTTCGCCTCAGACGGAGTCTCTCAGTCTGGACCTGCTGGCCTCCATTGTCCACGGGGGGCTGATCGACATAGACAGAGAGTTCTGGAAACTGTTCCGCATATCGGCGTGCAAACCGACCCGGTGAGCCACACTGTTGCCTCTTAGTTCATTTCTACAGTTACACTTGATTTATACCCAACGTTCACAGTAATATCTGTTTGTTTGTCTTGTCTATTTTTGCTCTTTTTTCAGGAGCGCCGCGCTCTGTCTCGCCCAGGCTTTGCTCACACACCCAATCCCAAAGAGCGTCGGATCAAGTTCATGTTTTGACTACATGTTACCCACAGAGGGGACTTCCTCACCCAGCCTGAAGGAGAGCCTCATCGCCTGGCTGCTGATGAGCGACCAAAGCGATGAGATGGAGGATAGCTGCACCCCTCACCCCATTATCTGCAGGTTGCTTTCGTTTACACCATTTATATTGTCGATTGTTTGAAAAACCAGGTATTTAAACCATATGTCATAAACTAATTTACATAAAATTTGAATAATAAATAAAATGTCTTTTAAAAGTGTCCATCTCTCTTAAACTTTTATCATGTTTTTCAGTCTTTTATTTAATTAGGATTTTGATGTCATTGTTTTCAGCTCACAGAGATGTTTTCATACTTGAAGGTGAATCTTCCCTGCACTTATTTGCAGCCACTAACTGAGGCGGGACGGCATGGCTGAAACTATTATCACCATATACGTCTTAATATCAGCTGATTCGGAATAATCAGGTTGAGATATAAAATATAAAAGGCTCACAACAGAAGCCAACTAAAGGTTTTGCATCAGTTTCAAGGCATCTTTGAATGAGTCCTTGTTGACACTTTAAGCCATGTTTTACACTTTTTTTTTTCTTCCTGCTATCTCTATGAATACAGAGTGTTGACATAAAAATTTGCATGTTTTCCAAAATGACTTTTGGCAAAACTTAATTTTTCTTTTGTTTTTGTTTTTGTTTTTTTGCATCAGGCCCAATGTTACCATGAGCCTAATGGCCTCTGGTCTCCTATTCCTGCCTGTTTGCAGTTTTTCCTTTTTTAAAATGATACCCAACATGTGGATTTGGACCTATCAAAATGTTTAGGATATTGTTTAATAATCTAATCTTGTTTTAAACTTCACATCTTGACATTTTTATTTAGATCCAATCTACCCTTCATCTTTTATCTGCCAACCTGCTATCTTCTGAAGGCATTTTATTTAAGAGTTTCTCTCATAAAATCTCTACAAACATTATAAAATAAGGAAAGCAGATGTTGATACGTCTGAAACTCTATAGCTTCTGTTAAAGTGATGAGTTGTTTAAGTTGTGGTACTCTTCATGTGGTTTATGTTATATTTTAGTGTATTTATGGATTATTGTGTTGTTTTTTTGGCAGAGATTTTCCTCATAATCTTATTGCAAGAATCCTGGTTTCACTGACCTTTAAGGACACAAGGGTTGGAATGAAGTTTCTGCTGGGTGCTGAAGGGATAAAAAGGTAAAAAAAAACTAAACAAAACATCATCATTGATCATGAATTAAGATGGCAGTTAATGAGGCTTTAAAAGGAACTATTACCTGCCGTTAGAACTTAACTGCTTCATTCTCAGTCCCTTTTTAAAAGACGTTTCAATCGACAAGTGGGAAGACATTGAAAGACTGTACCAGCAGTTCAGCTTTAACGCGGCACCGTCAGACATCAGAACCGATGATGAGTGGATCAACGCGGCGTCTGCAGACATTCAGCTCGCCGTCGTCCCCGCTCTTAGAAACAAGCTGGAGAGGAGCCTGCTTTCCATGACCGACGCTCTGCTCAGCTGCTACTCTCCTGATGTGAGTAGAGATTAATGTGTCCTTTTATGTACTAACCTACAGGCTTTTCTAACGCTTGTTCTGATTAATCTATAGTCTCAGTCCACCCCTCCGGTGTGCCTGGTGCGTTGTTTCAGCCTGCTGACAGGTGTGCTGGCAGGTTTCGTCTCAGCGGGTCTTTTGACTGAGGAGGAGGCCTGCCGCTCACAGCTTTTTACCAAAGCAAAGGTCTCTTCACTCTCTGTACTTCGGCTGATTTAGTCTAGACTTCAGATTTTGCGAACATGATGGTTTTATTGTTGTTTATGTCACCAGGCTGTGGCTCAGGACCTCGGTGGGTTTGTGTCCAGCGTCAAAGTGAAAATGAGCGAAGAGGGAACCATGTCTGCACTCAGATCCCTTATGAATCTTTGCACAGAGTGTGCCAGCAGAGAAGCCACGGTGATAGCTCCAGCCTTTGCAATTTTTCCAAGTTTGTCGTGATTTAAATACGAAAATAAATCATTCATTCTGCAGGGTCAAGTTGGATCCATCTTCCCAGGTTTATTTATTATGACTCTGCCTCCCAGCTTGCTAAAGGAGCTGGCAGAGATCTGTAAAATGCACGTGGTACGTGGCTGACGTCATGTGATCTTGATAAGTTGTTTCCATGAGCAGGACGTTGTTTCTCTGACTGTTTCGTCTCTGCGTTTCAGTTCAGCAACGTTTCTAAGCGAGTCAGTGTGGCGGATGATGATGAACAGATGGACGATGAGTGGGAAATGACTAAAAGTGCTCCAGCTGGTAACGACATCGACCTGTTTGAAGATGGAGAGGAGGCCAACGGCAGCGTCAGCGACAGCCACAGGCAGAAAGAGGACAACGGCGATGCCTCCTGTGGCCCAGGTACCAGGAGATCTAAACTTTAGGAGCTTCAGCAAATGCTTCAGGTTTCTGCAGCTAAATGTTGTTCAGCTTTTTATTGGGGTTTGGATTTTGACTGTGGAAGTTTACTAAATTAAAATGTTTTGATTGAATCAGTTCAGCTGCAGCTCTGGCTGCTTGTATCGGATTCTTTTCTAAGTCTTCGTCACCAAGTGAACAAGTCTTCTCCACCATGGTGTGGAAAATTAACTTGGTTCACAAGCAGTCGTAAATGTTCAGTTTGCTTGTACCGAAGCTTTTAGATTTCATTCAATAGATTCCTCCTTGCTACTCTTCTGTTAAGAGCACATATTAAAGTTTTCCTTAAAAAATTTCCACTCTTTATTTTGGAAAATACTAAATAACGATAATAAAAGGCACTATTAATTCCTTAAGTCGTAAAAATATTTAAAAGTGCTCGATTTAATTTGTTGCTCTAACTCTTTAACAGGTGCCAAAAGCCTGCTGACTGAGGACTACCTGGGGAAACAGGACCTGGCCGTCCTCGCCGCCTTGGAGTTCTTGTGCGAGTGCGCCTGTGCCCAGCCCCTCCACGGCCTCCTGTTTAAACCACAGGATGTGCGGCACAGGCTGCTGCTCTTGCTGGACGAGATCGACTTCAACAAAGCTCTGCACCTCCACATGGTGGGTCACTGTCAACCAGGACGAGAAACGTTCCAAGCTTTAGCTGAACTCTTGATTTCTGTTCTAGTATCTCATCCTGTTGAAGAAGCTTCCAGCTGAGGATTCTCTGTCTCCGGAGGAGTTCGATACCCTGCTCCGTCCTCTGGCGTAAGGAGACGTTTCCATCCCCAAAAACCCAAATGCGTGCGTTTTAACCCACTGAGGATAAGCTGTGTATCGCTCTTCGTCTGCAGGGATCTGTGTTATCTGCTTCGTCAGGACCAGGAGATCTGTGCTGCTGTGCTGCTCAGTTTGCTTCCTTCCATACAGAGCCTGGGGAAAACCAGACACCTGCCTGAGGAGATGAAACACGTACAGGGATCCCTTCTACAAGTCTTGTCTGGCTTCTGGTAAAAAGCCACAAGCACCTTTATCTATCTGTACACAGAAATAATGTTATTTTATGCATTATTTTAAGAATAAAGTATTGGATGCTAAAGTATTGACTCCTAAATATCATTTTACTGTCTTTGCTTGTTTTCCAGTATCTTAAGCCAGGAGGGTAAATGTGTGGCCGCTATCCGAGCTGCTTTAGTTCAGTGTCTCGTCGCCCTGCTGGAGGTCAGGTCTCAGATTTCTTCTTTAATATGATTCTTCTTCATATATTCATATAAAGTTTAGGAGTCATCTATTTACATCCTTTTACATGTAGGCCGACCCTCTGTGTGACTGGGCTAAGATATCCCTCAAACGGACTGAAGACGAGCTCCCCTCTCCTGTGTTCTCTGTTCTTCCATCGCATCTTGCAGACGCTCACCACCAAGTCCGCATGCTGGTCGCTCTGTCTGTGGACAGGTAAACTTCAGCCGCACGAGCTTTTCTACGAGGTAGCGAATCTGAATGAACAAGAAAAGCAGGCAGAAGTAAATAATCAGTTTAAACTCTTTAGGTTAGATTTGAAAATGTTCATCTTAAAAAAAAAAAAAAGAAGAAAAAATGTATAAAAGTGTCATTAAGTAAATAACGTGGCTGCAGATGGCCAACCAAACCATTTAGTGATAAATATATTTATTTGAATACATATGTTTTATGTCCATTTCTCATTTGTAGATTTCATCTTTCTTCCAGATCTTTGAGTGCCTAAATAAATTTCCTCTTACAACAAATACAATATATAAAAACACACATTTAAAGCCCAGTTATACAGCAGTGTTTATGAATAAATGGAAGCTCCTTGCATCACTTATATTTTATTCTTTCTGTTTACAATCTTTACTATTTTCTGCTCTGTTTCCAGATTGTTTCTTGATTTGAGACCAAATCAGTCAGACAAGAGAAAGATGTTGCCACTGAAACACCAACAGGCAGCGTTTGACAACATCTACCTAAAGGCTCAGGAGGGGATGAGGCTACCGGTGAGATCAGACAGCATCGCCTCAAAGAGCTGCGCCTCTGTTATCCAGTGTAAACTAATGCTCCTTCTCTTGTACACCATCACACACAGAGGGGCGTCTCCTCGGACGACCAGCCGGACGAAGCGTTGAACCGCAGAGCGACCCTGCTGAGGAGTCTCTCTGTGGTTCTGTGCTGCAGCCCGGTTTGTGAGAAACAGTGTCTGTTTGCTCTCTTCCAGTCCTATAAGGAAAACAACGTAGAAGAGGAGCTGATCAAACAGGTGACTGTTCTCGACGCGGAACTGGGATAAATCCTCTCCATTCGCTCTTTTTAATCGTACCGGCATCATAACCCAGAGGAGCTGCTGCTCTGCTCGCTTTACTGTTGCAGATGTTATGCAGTGTGTCTAAAACGCAGAGCTACAGGAGTGTGAAAACCTTCATCACGTCTCATCTGTACTACCTGGTAGCAGAGTGGCTCTCACAGAGGCAGTCAGACGACCGCTACACTCTGGGGTCTTTCCCCTACAGCCTGCTGGACCAGAACACAGTCAAAGATTTCTATAAGTTAGAAAATTTGTCATTTCCTTTTTTTTTCCTCTCCGTCGTGGCAGTTTAACAGTTTTCTTAAATGACGTCCACATCTCTATGCTTTCAGCTCTTGTTACCAGGTGCTGATTCCCCACCTGGTCTTCCTGGATGACTTTGAGCAGGTGAAGTCCATCGGGCGGTGCCTGGAGAGGGACTGGAGGCACTTACTTGCCGACTGTTTCCCCAAGATCATGGTGAACATCCTGCCGTACTTTGCCTTCAAAGGCCAGGAGTCTCATGTTGCACAGCAGAGAGAAAAGGCTCACCGAGTGTACGACCTCCTGAAGGATGCAAGCTGTCTGGGCAAACAGGTAAAGCTGAGCGTAAAACAGAGCCTCTAACGCCATCTTGTGTCGTATCGTTGGCTTCTTTAATCTTATACAGAATGAAGGATCTTTTATTGGCGTTTTATGAGGCTTTTTAAAAGTCAGTCAAATGTAGGGACCTCCTGATTTAAACTAATACTTCTGCATGTATGGCTATTATGCACCAATTTAGGTACTAAGACATAATAAAGCAATCTTCAATTCCCCCCTTTTTTTTCTCTAAAAAATAATCACTAACAGGATAGAAGAACCTACTTGGCCGCCACTTTTAGCGTGGTGGAGAGGTTTCAGTGCACGGATGATCTCAGAGGCCATGTTGTCGGAGGGTTAAATGCCCCTGGTAGGGATTTCACAGCAAACAGGCTCTGGGGGGCCGGTCACACAAGGAGCAGTTTAAAAAGTTTATCCAGGTGGAAAGAGGCTGGTATAGTTTTCCCTGCAGGTTGGGAAGGTCTCTCCCGAACAGCAGTACTGAGAACCGGGCCTTCTTATTACTTTCCTCCACACCATTAGACGGTATGTTGAAGCATTTGGAGGTGTTGGCACTGGATTTGGCTTTTTTAGAGTCTGCCATCCAAGTTATTTTAAAATTTTTTCTTTTTTAAGTTCAAAATATTTGTTACTTGCAAGAGCATTTTTTTATAACCAATTTGACAGTTAACTTCAGAATAGGATTTTACATTCCTGTCTCCCTAAAGGTAATTTGAAGACCTGAATTTTAAGATTTTGAATCAATAAGCAGAAGACTTTTAATTAAAAAAAAAACCCTGTTTTTCATATGGAAGCGGGATAATAATCAGTGATGTCTTTGCAAAAACCTTTATGGAGTAATGAACTCTCCTTGTGTTTCCCCCACAGCAAATTGACAGCCTGATTCACAGTAACTTGTCGGACATTGTAGTGGAGCTGCTGATGACTCTGTATGAAGGCTGCGCAGCAGACGGAGACGCAGGAGACCTGAAACGTTTCACTGGGTAATCAGAGTCTCATTCTGTTCCTATTCTGTTCATTTACTGGAATGACTCATGAACAGAACGAGTTTTATGCCCCACAGGGAGTTGGACCCAGTACCAAATCCTCCGTACTTTAGCTCGTATGTCATCAAAGCCACGCTGGACTACCTCAGCAAATGCCACAGCACCAACCATAAGTCTCTGGTGGCCATTCTGTCTAAAACCCCGGTACAGTGGATATATTACTCTGTCAGTCACATTTTGAGGTTCATTTCAAAGAAATGTAATCATTTCCTCCATGTTTGGGCTGCAGATTTCCATCCAGAAGATCCTGCTAGCGGTTTGTGAAAAAGCAGCGGAGACGAGCAACAGCTACGAACGTCACCGCATCCTCCTCATGTACCATTTGTTCGTCAGCCTGCTGCTCAGGGAGGTGAAGGACGGCCTGGGAGGGGCCTGGGCCTTCGTCCTCAGAGACATCATCTACACCCTTATTCACCATATCAACAGCAGGTTGGTGAAACCTCTCGCAGGAACGGGGGGGGGGGGGGTTTATGACCCATTCTTCTAAAACCAACCAACTATCCGTCCTTCTGTTCCCGTGGACCCACAGACCGCTCCAGTGTGACGAGGTTTCCAACAGGAGCCTCTTGCTGTGCTGCGATCTGCTCGCCTCAGTGTGTCAGGCAGCGCTGCAGTTCTGTGATGACGCTCTTGACTGCCACCTTCAGGTCATAGTGGGGACTCTCACCGCTCAGGTGACCAGTCGGCCTTTTATTTCCCAGCAGGTATGGGATGCATTAATTACAGAACAGTTCATTTAAACGCTTAAGCTTAATTAAGCCTATTAGTATATATTATGTTAGACATACAATATTCAAATTGAGTATTCAAAAATAAGTTGTGTTTTATTTGTGAAAGAGTAAGCAAACTAAAAACCATCCAGAGCTGCATTTTAAGCCCAATATTTAATTCAGATCAAATCAGAAATCAAATGTTAATCTGTAGGTTTGATGAAATCTGTGGCCTTTTTTTTTTCCAGCAGCTCTACATTATAGCTTGGGATTATTTTTTCCAGGTGCTGAATCTACTGCAGTTCCTTATCATAGAGAACCAGCATAAACTAAAAGGGGCCATCAGCAACCTGGAGCCTTTCTCTGACATCCCAGAGTTCAGGGAGCTGCGCTCAGTGCAGCACAGACTCAAATATAACAGCGGCAGCTTCAATCTAAGACAGGTACATGCATCATAACAGGTTCACAATGTTTGAATAACCGTATTTTCTGGATTATAAATTACACCGGATTAGCTATAAAATGTGTATAAGTCACTCTGGAGCATTTTTGTGGGAGACATGCCCCATGAAATCTTCATCCTCTGTGTCACTCTTCAACACCTCTGTGGTAGAAGATGCAGCGCTTCTTCTACTTCTTTTGTTTTCTTCGTGTCAGTAACAGTCACCTCCGCTGTTCATCAGTCTCTTACAAGTGTCTCACTAACTCCAAACTTTCTTTCTTCTGCTCGATTAATGTTTTTCAGCTGCATATTTTACTGCCTGCTGAATATGATTTTCTTTTCCGTGCCGTTTTTGTTAAAGCCTTCTCGGTTGTTTTTATAAGTTACCACCAATGTTAAAATGATCAACACAGGCATAGAGCGTCCTTTTGCGGTTCAGTGTGAAATGATATAAGAATGTGTCACTAATTTCGCACATAAGTTGCTCCAGAGTATAAGTCGCACCCCCAGCCAAACTATGAAAAAAACAGTGAGTTATAGTCTGGAAAATATGGAAATAAAAATAGTATAGTTATCTAATTACCATATCTAATTCGTAATAGTACAAGTGAAATACATTAAAGAAAAAAAGTGGAAAAGTTCCTGTTTTCACCCTTTTTAAGACGCTGCATTTGCTTTATCCTTATATAGGAAATAACCCATTTCCTGTCAGCATCATCGTGTGAGACTTTACCTCTGACCAGACTCGAGGGGTTAAATGAGCTGACTCGACAGCTCCATAGCAACAAAGATCAGATCCGAGAGCTGCTCAAAGAGTGTCACGGTGGGAGGCTGGAGAAACAGCCTTTGCTTCAGAGAAATGTGGATATAAGAATCTTTGTTGAATGTTGTCTCTCTTCGGGTATAGCTAACCCCACTGACAGCGTGCTGGTGAAGCTGGTTCTCAGTTTGTTGCAGCTCTGCAAAATGGCTGCCAATCAACCCAGAGGTGTCGACGTTCTAGGTAAAATAAAATCAGCTGCTGTTCCTCGGCCCTGGCTGTTCGACAGATTCCTTCATTCTCTTGGTATCTCCTCATAACCTTTGCTGCAGAGGCTGCAGGCACCTGTCTTGGCGAACTGGGTCCAGTTGACTTCTCCACCATCGCCCTCCTTCACGGTAGAGACCCTCTCTATGAGAGATCCGCGTCTCTTTTCGCCTCCAACGAGCTGCAACATCTTTACATCATCCTGAACTGCATGAACGACGCCCTCACGCAGCAGCGGTACGGTGAATCCTGTAGCTTCTGATCAGTTTCTTTTTAGTGTCAGAAATGAAGGTGTTCACTGCTTTCATGCAGGATCGAGGTGAGGCGGGCTGCAGCTCAATGTGTGAAGAACATCCTGGCTACTCAGTCCGGCGTTGACTTCTGGGACCAACATAAAGATAACAGGGACCCCATGCTGGCTTACCTCAACCCATTTAGATCAGCCAAAAACAAGGTGAATGGAGCCTGAATCCACGTCACAGGAAAAACTTCCTCTGTAATGTCCTCTATGTGGTACAGTGTGTTATTAGTGTCCTGACATGGTTTTAAAAATGTTCTCGTTTTCGATGTCCTAAGATCACAGCTCCAGATAATAGATAATCACAAACCATATCTAATTTAACTTTTTAGCCAAAGATCATTAAAAAAGATCAGTTCATCAATCAATTTACTCATTTTTAATTTAGAAAAAAAATCACTTCAGTGCTTTCCAGTAATTTTTATTTATTAAGATTCATGTGTAATAAATACAAAATCTGATTCAGACCTTATAAGAGCGAAAAACTATTTTGTGTGAATTGGTAATTATAAATCGGAGCAAAGGAAGGTCTGATTTGGGGTTCTACAGGGTTTTGGTCTCGATGTAAGGCAAGGCATACTTGTTAACCTGGTGTTCATAGAATGAAGATGAAATAATGAAGAAGCTTTTAGTTTAAACTTTGAATTCTAACATTTCTTTTTTTGAAGTGACTCCTCTTCGTTTTACTATAGTTTCAATTCAATTCTGCTCTCCCTGTTTCTGCATTGTTGCATTTTGAGTTATCCTGCGTGGAAAACGATTGCTAAAAAACAACCTGATGGCTTTACAGCATATCTGACATTTGTTTTGTGTGTATTTTGGCTCATGTTGGCATTTTTCACCAGGTGTCTTCTGTGAGTGTTGAGGAAAGTTCAGAGGCTAAAATGAAGCTGGAGAGCCAGGAGTTTTGGATCCCACAGGCAGGGGGCCACAAGGCGTGGCTGACGGCGCTGTGCACAGCACTGCTGGACAGTGGAGGGGTGAGAAGCGAGGCTCTGCTGCTGTCACGGCCGCTGTGTCTGGTGAGCTCACTGAGTTCCTGTAAAGTTTGAAACTCATTTAGGTTTTTTTTTACAGCAGGAGATGCTTTGGTTCTTCTGGCAAAGATCAGTACTGCTTGTCACAAACTCTCTGAAACCGTCCTGACTTCCTCCATCCGTCTCCAGGTGATGGCAGACTGCTGCCAGAGGCTTCTTCCCCTCATCATCCACTCGATCCTTCTGGACGACCCCAACGGCTCCTGGAGGGAGTTGCTCTCCACCCGCATTCAGGACTTCTTCAGCTTCTGCTCCAGGAGCGCTCAGGCCGCCAGTCGCTCTGCAACTCCTCTTAACTCTGACTCTGGTGAGTTGGAGTCCATGGTGAACTAATACAGTGCTTCTTGTTTGGTATTTTGTAATGATATTTTCCCCCATTTCTAGAGTCCGACTCTGCAAGCCAGAGTTTGTACAATAAGGCCTCCCTGCGAACCATGCTGGCTGTTATCGACTATCTGAGACACCAGCAGAGACCAGTGGCAGCTGATAGGTTTGTTATCATAAACATCTGACTATTCTTCAGGGTATTTATGTCTCGACTAGTTTGAAAGGATCGGTAAGGTGCTTATAATGACTCCTGCTGACCTTGCAGTAGTTCTAGTGGCACCGTGTGCGACTCCAACTTCTGGCTGGAGCTGAATTACCTCCAGGTGGCCGCAGCGGCTCAGTCCT
This sequence comes from Jordanella pulchra, assembly GCA_034780135.1. NCBI lineage: Eukaryota > Metazoa > Chordata > Actinopteri > Cyprinodontiformes > Cyprinodontidae > Jordanella > Jordanella pulchra. The sequence continues at coordinate 3,024 of JAUZNJ010051423.1, read as the reverse complement.
GCTCGGCTCACTTCACCGCTCTGCTCTACACAGAAATCTATGTGGACAAGATCAGAGTCAACATGGAAGAGAGCGGCAGGTTTGCATGAAGACTGTTGGTTTTCAGTTTGTATAAGTTAAGAATATTTAATTGAAATGGTTTGATATGAACAACTGTGCAGAACCAAGTCCAGAGCCACACGCAAGATTCATTTTGAGGAGAACAGCCAGAAGTTCACAATCTCCACTCTGACTGAGAAAAGTATGGAAGACACCAACATCAGTCTGCAGGTCTGTTTTAAAGCGTTTTTAAAGCTAGTAGTAATTTTTTAATTACTACATTTCTATTTTTCCAATTGGGTCTAACTTGGTTTTATAAACAGCATCTAGACTATGTTATACTGAAATATAATGAGGATATTTAACATGCTTGTAGGAGCTGCTTATTGAAGTGTATCGCAGTATTGGGGAGCCTGACAGTCTCTACGGCTGTGGGGGGGAAACAATGACCAGTCCACTCACTAGGTAAGCTAGATTTTTGTTTCCACTAATATGCAGTGAATAACAAGATATGGATGTTGAATCAAATATAAGCTTCATTGATTTTTTTTTTTTTTTTTTTTTTTATTGGGACTTCATGTAATTGATCGTCATGGATAATGAGGCACATTTCTGACAATCTGTTGACAGAAAAGCTGTTTGTAATGTGTTCAACAGGGAGAGAAGTAAGAAGAAAGCTAAAAGATTAAGGAGCTAAATTAGGACTCTAAAGTTTGTTTGAAATAAAAAAAACAAAGGATACTGAAAGAAAAATGTAGCAAAATCATCCTAAATATAATTTTCCACTTTTATTTTCTTATTATTTCAGTTTGATTTTTTTTTTTCAGTTTTCTAGACTCAATTTTTCTTTTTTAACTCTAGTTCAAAGTATTTTATAATTTATTCTAGTTCATTGGTGTTTTTTTTTCCTCAGTGTCAAATTTGGGTTTCCCGTCTCCCTTTTTTTTTAAATTTTTGTTTATTTTTTTCTTTTCCAAACCAGCTTTACGTCCCAGTTTAAACCCTTTGTAAATGTATACAACTCATCAAGGCGACACAGGAAACATGGAAAACATTTGCATTGTGTTGTTCTAACACATTGAATTCAAATAAGATTCTATAAAGTTTGACTTAATGTAGTAAATCAATGTGCATTGTGTAAACATTTCTCTACAGTTTCTGCTTGATGTTGTTGGTACAGGATACGAACATATGAACATGAAGCTATGTGGGGGAAGGCCCTGACTTCATACGATCTTCACTCTTCTCTACCTGAAGTTACTCGACTTGTAGGAATTGTGGAGGTAAAATGTTCAGCCTATTAACTAATTAGAATATATATGTTTGGAAGCAAAGGAACCAGGCTTTGAAGAGATTTTTTTTTTTTTTAATTAATGTTATCACTAATACCAAGATGCCTGGAATATGCTTAGTAATTTTTCACCCGTTTCTGTTCAGGGGATGCAGAATTTCGGGTTGAGCAGCATCCTGGCCACCTACATGAGGGGGTTGGAGAGTGAAGGTGTGGAGTGGGGAGCTGAGCTGCGAGAGCGACGCTTTGAGGCCGCCTGGAGGAACACGCAGTGGGACTGTGAGCAGTTGGAGAGGTGAAGATGAAGACTGGCAGGTTTCATCTCTCTTGCTTACGATCGTCTTTAACTTGGAGTTTTATTTTTCCTCCATAGTGATAAAGCCAACCCTGGCTTCCATGAGTCTGTGTTTTCTGCCCTGCAAGCACTGAGGGACAAAGAGTTCTCCATATTTGAAGACACCCTAAAACGAGCCAGGTATGATGCACACATGAGAGGTCAAAGTTTGGCCTCAGTTATTTTTATTTTACTCAAATATGTCCCCGTCTGTAGGGTGGCTGAGGTGGAGGAGCTCTGCAGAGGCACTCTAGAGGCTGTGTCTTCTCTGTATCCGGCCCTGAGGAACCTGCAGAGCATCAGGGAGCTGGAGAGCATCAAACAACTCTTCAATAGGTGATTTTTTCCTTCATCTTTGCTGGTAAAACAGAGCTGCATCAGTTGATTCTAGCAAAAAGTGCATTTTTCTGTCAGACCCTTCTCTGATGTAACCCTGAGGGAAGTTTGCCACCAGTGGCGGCAGCACTCCCAGCTGCTAGTGGACAGTGACTTCACTGTGGTGGAGCCTATCCTGGCTCTGCGCTCTGTAGCCCAGCACACCCTGTCATCCAGAATGGAAGAGCCAGAAAACAACCATCAGCTCAGCTCTGTGCTCACAGACCACCTAATGGAGCTCTGTCAACTGGCTCGTAAAGCCGGGAACACACAGGTACTCTAAGCTAATTGCAGTTTTTCATTTTTTTTTCAAGGTTTTTATTAAGTATCAACACAGTGGTGGATAACTGTAAAGTAGGGGAATCGTGAGGTTCAAACACCGGTGAGATTAAAGAAGACACAGAGTCAGAGTTTACCCTTTACCTGCAGGGAGAGCAAAGGGAGATTCAGTTACAACCTTCTCACCCCGATGCTCTGAATTCTCCACTGTGAATCCTGTAGCTTTGATTCAGTTTAAGAGCGGCCTGGTTACATGTGGCACGCAGGTCTAAAAAGTGGAGGAGATATATGATGTATCAGCAGTTACAATAACAGAAAGTTCAAATGTGGTTCAGACGGTTTGCACACTATATCAGGAGTCTAAAACCTTTCAAACCCAAGCCCAGATAAATGAAAGTTGTATAGCGCCAAAAATATTACATGACTGTTAAATAAAAGACAACTTATTATTTTGTAAAAATCTGCAATTGGTAATTGTTTCCATTTAAAACAACAAATGTTTGTATTTTTATTTTTAACCCTTAAACACCACGGGTGTCATCTTTGAGTTTTTGAGACCTTTACGTCATTCGTGCGGCATTTTGTTTTTCAAAATCATGATTTACATAATTAAAACAATAACATAATAACATATACCGTGTTTCCCCGAAAGTAAGACAGTGTCTTACTTTCTTTTTATCCCCAAAAGCCCCACTATGTCTTACTT
>JAUZNJ010051412.1:9615-30351 GCA_034780135.1 Jordanella pulchra | reverse complement strand
ATACCATAGATAGTTTTTCAAATTATTTTAGAAAATAGCTCGTCACAATATATCATACTAACATGGGAAAAAGGGGATTAAAACTGAACTTTGAGACTTCCTCTGTCTAAATATGTAAGATGTTGCAGGTAATTTTCTTTTGCTACAAAAATCTTACAATAATGGATAAAAGTAAGAAATAAAATGTTCATTTTTTCTTTATATTTTGTCTGATAGTTTGCTAAAGCCAGAAGCTATTGCTTTGGTAGCTGCAGCATGAAGAAGTCTGGGAACCCCTGGACTGAATAATATGCAACACATTGCGCCCCAGTCCATAAAAAAGAATAATAAACGTACAGGAAACACAAAACAGACGAGAAACAACAAGGTCTTTGACGTCTTTTCCTCTGAAAGGGGCTACGCTCAGACTTTGGCATCCCAGCAAACCACAGTAATTATTCATAGATGGTGACCATTCCAGGGCGTGGCCAGCTGACCAAAATTACACAACATCTAAAGCTCTGCAGGCTTCGTTTTCCTCACCCATGGTCTTTGTTCATGATTTAACAATAAAAAACAGAGAGGAACCCGAGGCATAAACCACTGCTGACACAAAAGGTCCGTCTAACGTTTACTGAAAACATCTTAATCACATGTGTTCTTTGGACTGATGAGAGAAAAAGGGAACTTTTTGGGAAGTGTACACCCAGTTACATCTTGGCTAAAACTAACAGCATTTGTGTTGCCTCTAGAGGTGACACAGTTTCCCAAAGCTGGTTTGTTCTTTACTGAACAATAACCCGTAACATAATATTGTAAGTAATTTAAAAAAAAAAAACTACATGTTGTAGTCTTTACCTTAACCTGATAAAAATATTTTACTAAAACAAGTTCGTCTAAAAGCGAAGTCATAAGAAATGTCAAAGATGGCAGACAGGCTTTCACTGGATCATGTTTGTAATACATACGCCTGTTTGACCGCGAATTCTCCCGCTGTTTGTAGACCAGGACCAGAATAAGAGGCAGAGAGAGCAGAGCCAAGATGCAGGCAGCTAAGGCCAAGGCCACGGGCACCGATGCTGCAGAACAAAACAAAGGGAAGAGTTAAAAAACAAAAAAGCAGAACTAGACTCTGTTCTTTAAGGTCTGGGTTAGCTTTCATACCTGGAGGAGGTGTGGGATCCCAGAAAGTACAGTTGGTTGCTCCTTCCCTCCCTAGAAAAAATGAAATATGTTCCTTCAAACTCATATTTATAGTAACTCTTCCTTCTGCACCCGGTCTGCTATGAGGAACTGCGTGATTTGGTGCAACGGCCAGTTCTTTAACCACTTCAAATGAAAATATATACAATATATGAGTTTGTCATCTGTTTGCTTCACTTACTTGGTGTAATATGAAGGATAATGTGGCTATGGAAATTCTGCTGGACTAACAGATGGTTGTGCTCGTTCTTAAACTCCAGCCCCATGCAACAGTAGCGACCCTGGTCGGCATAGGTCACATTACGGAGAGTCACCCACATTTTATCGTTTGTATGACCCATCTCCAATCCCTGAGGCAAGGCATGGCCCTTCAGAGGCAGAGACAGATTCCTCGGGCCTTGCTTGCCTTTGCAGTGCTGGTCGGTGTGTGGGGTGAAGAGCCAGCGCTCCTTCACATGCTCTTCATTATGCATCTTTTGGTTACACACTAGTTTGGCAGTCACCCCCTCTGGACAGGTGTAATACATGTGGGGAGCAGAAAGAGTAAGCGGGGTGTGGGTGCCGGTCGCTTCCACCTTAACTGGAGAAAGAAGACAAACAGATGAGTCTGGTTACACTTCTGATGAAATAAAGGTAAGGAAAAAATAACACGAAAAAGTAAAAATGGATTGATTTGAGAGGTAGGTGGTCGGACACTTTGTGGAAGTGCTGATTGGATGCAAGATGTTGCTGAGTGGGAATCATGTCATTTCTCAGCACTCTGCCTGTATATAGAAATTTGGGTTCCACCTTACAATAACCATCAAAACAATCAGTTCTAAATGGTAAAGAGACCACATATTCATTATTTACAGATAGTTTATTAAAGTTAGATCATTTATAAACTGCATCTAAACTATTTATAAATGGTAAATAGATTGTTTATTAAAAACTTTGATTAAAAATAAAAGCTAGGTTCAGGTCTTAGGTCCACTGATGTTTGCGTTAGGACTAAAACAACATGGGGACAATATAACTTTTATAAATGGTTTAGATGCAGTTCATAAATGATTATCAAACATTAGTAAACTATTTATTAATCGTTTATGAATGGTCTCTTGACCATCTATGAATGATGGTTACTGTAAAATGTTACCAAAATTTGTTCTTAATCTCACAGCCATGAGAAAACATGGTGTCATTTTTCCGCTCAGTCTTTGGGTTTTTGCTGCTCGATCTTGTCGTGTCTTCTGGACAGAACCTTCTTCTCTCAGCGTGTCTGAAAATAACTGCAATCGGTCAGGACTGGGATGGGTGTTGTTAAGCAGGAAAAGCAGAGATATTTTTTGGAAATTCTCCCCTTTTTCTAGATGCATAGATAGGCAGTGATGTGTTAAGTAGTAGTTTAGAGAATCAGTAGGTGGAAAGAAAATATGAAATATTTTTGTTTGATGCAGCTTTTGCTCTTCTCCTCCTTCCTCATCAGAAAATAGCTTTTCTGCCATTGTGTTGCTGTGTCTGTCCTGTAGTTGCCACCACAAGAAAAAGTGAAAAGTTTACTCTTCCCTCAGATTATATTTGTCTCTGTATTGGTGACACAAGAGATGCATAAGACAAGAATAGGAAGAATAAAGGGACTTTATATTTCTTTAGATTTTGTTGAAATTTACCAGAAACACACAAAGTAAAGGACAATCAGGAAGTAAAATGATATATAGTTTTGTTTTCTTGTGTTGTATGTAATCTGTCAGTTGATACTCTTACACCTGCGCAGCTTTTTGAGTTGGTTTCTACCAGCTTTGCTCATCATGAGCTGGAAATTGTTGCAAATATTTCAAGTTCAGTGATAATAAATGCAGAGCTTCATTTATTTTGTCTTCCCGCTATTTCCAACCAGCCTCACTGTCGCTGCTGTAAAACAACCAGCGTGTTTCAAAGTACTTGTATCTAACCCGAGTGCTTTCTTCTGTTTGATGCGTCTCTTATTTGGCTTGTTTGCAAACTAAACACTATGTGCTAATTTGTGTCGGTCTATCACAACAACAAAAAAAAAATATCACTGAAATAGACCAAAGGTCTTATTTTTAACACCATAAAGTAAAAAGAAAACATTTATGCCACAAATACCTTTGCACAGTACTTTATAAGGGTTAACATTATGTTTATGAACTGCTAATACAAGAAAGAGGCATTTGGGTTCAGTGGAAAATAAAAAAGAACATGAAAAGTTTATTTAAAGGAGGAAAAATACCATTTTTTAAAGATAGCAGATGATAAAGAATAGCTTGTGGAACTAAGGGAGTATTACAGGAAAAATGGTTATTTAGGGCATGAAGGAACTGGAACTGAAGTATTTAAAGAATTTACATTAGTAAGCTGAAGAAGATGAAATGTATCCGACTTAAAGTTTCCAAAGTAATTTGAGGAGCCAAGGATGATGATTTCCATCCTAATAGCATTTCCATTCTACTTCAGGAGTGTGTTGGTAAGACATTTTTTTGCTGGTTTGCTGCCAGTTGAGTGGGATTAAATCTCTAAGTGAAATATTAGGATGATTACTATAAAACTTAAAAACTATAGTTCTTTAAATCTAGAAAAAAGACTAGACGGAAAACCCCAATATATTGACAGGTATGGTTATGAGTGACAATGACGTTTGACATGTGATATTTTATATTTAATGCTAAATTTTAGTCTCCTAACAAAGAAATATGCATTAAGTGTGAAGATGTGGCTTTGTCCTATGAAATAAGCTTAGGGCTTCTATTTGGAAACGCACATTTAAAAAAGAAAAGCTTAACACCCTGAAGCTGCAGTGTTATGAAAAATTATGCGCACTTCTATAAATCTTCAGATTAAAAACAATAAAATGGGATTTGACCATTTATGTGGACATAAAACAACCAATCGTATTAAAATTATGTCAACCTGCTGGTTGGAATATTCTGATAACGGCGACTGGAGCCATTATGGGATGCACGGTGCACCTGCACGCTCAGGTCAGCCTTCCTCATTCTGAACATGATCCTGTCAATCATTTACCTGCAAGCTGATCAGATTGTTTATATGCATAAACAGACACTCTAAGTTGGATGACAAGTTCATCCCATCCTTACGAATCCGATCAGAAATATATTTATTTTAATAAAATATTTTGACATGTTTCTTTGAGTCATTTTAAAGTAGCTACTTTATCAGATCATAAACTACCAGGAAAAGATAAAAGCAGTTTCAAATTATGACTTTTTCCCCCTAGGAGTAAAAAGCCTATCGACTCTTCTTCAGTCAGCAGAATGTTTTCCCCAAACTCTTTGGGATAACAAAGCATTATAAAAATATCTATAATTATCTCAACAGTTGTTTTTTTTAGAATTAGGGAAGTAAAGCCTTGTTCTTTATGAATATAAGCTCCACCTAATGTTGTCGGGTATGTTCTCCTTAAAGGAACAATAAGAAAGCAATTTACCGTAAAATTCTACATTCTCAGTGTAGCCTGTGTTTACTTCCTGGTTCCTGGACCAATCATTTTCCAGGATTGCTAAGACAGAGCACAGCATAGTATTTTATGTTGGCAAAAGAGCAGCAGCCAGCAAACACAGAAACCAGCAGGAGAAGCGAACCAGAAATAGTCTCAATAGTATCCAAGAAGCCTCAGTATCCTTCAACTTGCTGTTTCGGGTCTTGTTTCGGTTTGAAACACAAGAGTTCATGAATTCTTATTCCTCCTATTAAGCCATATTTTGACTCCACAGCAATAAACTCTTACTGGACTTGGGTGTAGCTGGTACACTTTAACAAAAGATGAAATGAATCAAATCTCATCAATGAGCAGATTTTCAAAATTGTTTTGGACAATTTCTTTCCCATTGTTCTCTGACTAAACACTGCAACAACAGCAATCAAATATTTTCATATTTCATGTCCCTTTCTTACATATGAGGGGCTCAGTTTTACTTTTAAAAAAGTAACAAAAATACAAAACAGTTTATGAAGTAAATCTCAGCTTCACATGGTTGCTGATCTAAATATCTACTAACATTCTTACCTGATTCCAAATGTCACATAAAAAAAAAATCACAGGGCAAAAAAAACCGTCTCTAGAAACTAGCAACTCTAGCTGGGATTTAAAGTCATAGCGTAGCATTTTCTGTGACCATTTTCTGCATGTTTGGCCTTTTTTGCGCCTTTGGGTCTGCAAGGTTTGTTTTTCCTTCTGTGGATTCAAACAGTGGTTGAAACCATTGCAAAGTCTGCTGACTTTAATAAATATACTAACCTTGTCTGGGAGAAAAGAAAGCTTCTTTTATAGATACACAACATATACATACATATATCTGTCTGTATGTGTATGCAATAAAAATCTAAAAGAATGACATTGTTGCAGTACTAGTAAAGGAACTGCCTTTTTAAATTGTTAGTGATAAAATAACAGTGTATTTTTGTACACCAGGAAACACAAGACAGCTGTGAGACACCTCTTACATATTGTACCCCTCTCAAATTCACGAGTTCTGTTTTTAACCACATCCTGTTTTAACTTCTTTAAAGGTGCAGTTAAAATGCATTAGGAGTTTGTTGTTTTTCCAAAAATATGACTATATTTTGTAGCAGCTAAATAAAGACTGTGTCCCGCCCAGACACACAAACTCTCCGAAAATGTGGAGAATGTTTGGAATATCGCTCAGTGCAATAAATGATTGCAGTAGATGTGAAAATCCACAGAGCACCACTCTACGTCTGCAGCTCACTGCAGAGCGGCTGCACCACTTTAAGAGAACAGGAAGAGTGTGTGGAAGTGTGTACGAGCGAACTACAAGTATGTGAGGGGGTGGACGTTATCAATAGAGAAGTAGTGACGGTGACAAGTATTACAGAAAGTGTAGAAATATGCAAATCTGGGATGTGAGGGAGAAGAACGGTCAGCTGCAAGTTAGAGGAGTGGACTTCCTTCCTGAGTGGGCTCGGCATCCGAGAATTTTATCTTCAATCTGTTGGTCTCTAAACCTAAACCTGAATACTATGAGCAGATTATCCCTCTTCATCAAGGTGATGAAGTTTTTTTTGTTAATGTATTAAATTATGAAAAGTGTGGCCCAGATCCCCCCTCTCTGAGTCGACAGGCCTTCTGTCACAGCTGTAAACCCTCTGGGGTATGCCCCTAATCACCTTTGCACATCTAGAGACTGCAGGTTTTTCCCCTGTTAGTCTTTACAAGATAACTCAGCTGAAGACTAGATGAGAAGCATAAAGAGCACAGAGTTACTGTAGACCTGGGCTTTGAACCTCTAACACATGAATAATGTTTGGTTAGAAACAGATGAAATCTTCCCCAGTTTGAGGTCTTTGATTTTCAGGTATTTAGCTCCATTCATCCCTGCCCTGCTTCCACCACTATACTTTAATGCATCAATGCTATGTTAGTTTTCTAGGACGCATATCAGAAAGAAGGCTCAGTTCTTGTCTTATCTGACTATAACATTGTCGTCTGGTGCGACAACTCAAAATCATCAGAGACCAGTGAGCAAGATTTACACCAAAGATACAGAACACTGTATTTTACAGACTCTCATTTTAAAGTTTGTTTATTTATAAAATTCATTTCAATATACCTAAAGTGTATCTTGCCAGTTTCTTTTTCCAAAAAACTCAAGTGGAAAGTTTTGCAACATGTGTGGTAGTTTCAGCAGAAATAAAGCTTTTTTTAGCAACTTCTTGGTGATAATCCAGAATAAGTCATGGATTTGGTGCATTTAGGTTTCATAGAAAGTGAACATGCACCATAGAAGGGAACCTATGGAGGGTTTAGCTTAAAAGGAAATCAGGAAACATAGCAGCTTGTTTTTGTCTAAATGTCAAAGACAGTTGAAAGTGATTTATCATCAATCTGCTGAGAAGGAAGTACAGTAGAGTAATATGCTGCAACCTTTGCTCTTTGATTAGCCGTGCATGCACAGCAAGTAGGCATCCTGTGCGTGTCTGAATATTTTCCTGTGTTGGCAGCTGAACCCTACAATCCCTATTGTGTGCAAAGAGAAGCAATAGGAAGAAGATGGAGGGTGATTAAGGTGAAACTGGTATCCTCTTGCTGTTCTGGTCTGCTCAGTGGGACAATGGAAAGGCTTCTCATCTGTTTCACACCCACCCCACCTTCCTCACTGCTCAAGCTGCCTTTTCTTGCCTGATTTACATAAGAGTTCAGTATCTGGTCAAAACGATTCCAGATTACATGGTCACAGGTTCACGAACAGATAGTATTTCAGGGATATTTCTATGATAAAACGGGGCTTTTATGTGGACGTGTTGGGAGGTAAATTTAATCTCATGTTTTAAAAACTTGTGAAGGTGCCAGGCGGGTTCTTCTAACCCCCATCAGCCCCTGAGCTGTTTTCATCTGGCAGACGGTATAAATAGACACCGAGCTTATGAATATGTGCAGTAAGGGCTTCTCTGACATGTACAGCTGTCACCTTTGTTTCTGGCTTGATTAAACAGCTAGATTTCCCCTCCTGTGATCTCTATTCACAGGATCCTGATGGTCCCCCAGGGGCCCTGGGAACAGGCCCTCTTTGTTTTAAAATGCCACCTGCTCAGGGCATGTTGTCACTGACAGCTTTCCTGCTCAGAACACATCAAGAGTTGGATATTAAGGACACTGTTTTCTTTAGTATTTTTCTAAACCAGCCTCAAAAAGAGCTTCTTCTATAACAAAGGAAACAGATATTCAGCAACAGGAAGTGTTGAAATCAGGTGTTTTAAAACCTAGTTACAAAAAGAAAGTGGTTAAATGTTAGCAGGTCATCGTGTTCAGGAAAGCATGACATCTGGTTCAAGTCGTTTTCTCTGTGTCTTTGGTGAGGCAATTTGAACCCAACATGATCATCTGTGATTAAGCAGATTTCAGTGGGGTTATGAAAGCGGTACAATTTAAAAGCTTTAATTATTTACTAATATATATGCACCCAGTTATTAGAACCTTAACTAATCACTTCCCATTTATTTAAAGCTAAATTCGTTTAGTTTTTTTTTGCAGTGAAGAAACTTTTTATTTGTAAAATTGCAAACCTTTTCTTTCCTTTCATCCTACAGTGGAAAGTCTTCAAAAAGCCTCAGAAAGTTTGAGCGAACAAGACGCGTAACGCAGTGCTGCCCCTTCTCTGTGTGTTGCAGAGCACTGTCAGTCAGCTGACTGAAAAAAAAACAAAAAACTACTATGCTTTTTTCCTCATGTAAAAAGAAGATTAATTTCTGTGTGGAAAAGTTTCCAGTCACACAAAAACAACAAACACCTGAGCTAACAAACATAAATCTGCAGAAAATGACTTGTTGCTTTCTACTGTCGCCGCATTCTTTTTTCTGGAGGGATTTGAATCTCTGTAACTGAAGGAGAATTAGATTAATTTAATTATATCTTTGTGAATGACCTGGACCTATAAACTGACCTAACATTTGCTTTACAGGAATAAATGGAGGTTGGAATTACTGCAGTGATTACTATGGGGGTTTTTTTGAGACAGAAGGAATTATTTATTTTTATTATTTTATTTCCCTTTGTGATAAATAAAGTATTTTTGAATTGAATAATAATTTTTTTTTTCAAAAAAACAAAGAAATTGGATCATGGTTTTGTGTACATGCTGTAAAAGCACCAGGTTTTTTGTACTCGAGGTTATAACACCATGAGACTCCCATGTTGTTCTTGAAGAGTCAAGGCTCTTTTAATGAGTGGTTAACGCTATGACCCTGGGCTGCTCAGAAAAATCACCCATGGGGGACGAACTGTTCCCAGCAGCGTGGAGGTCACCAGCTTCAATATGAGGCATAAATCACTGCATGTTAAACGTGACAAATGTACAGACCTTTAAAGATGATTATACCTGAAAAACTCCCAAAACAAAATGAGCTCCCCCTCCTCCACTCTCTGACTATTACTCATCCACACGCAGCTAAAGCCCACACAACCATACGCTGGCTTCCTCCCTTAGCAGCCAAGTTATCGTCAATGAGATTGATTACGGAAACCTGCTCCCTATTAAAGATGCACTCATTTAGCACAGGATCAATGTGTGCACATCACACACACTGCAAGAGGAACAGGCAGGGAGACGAGGAGGGAAACAGGCTGGTGTGGTGAATTATGGAATGTCCTTAATGTCCCTATGCAAACAATAAATACTCTTTAAAATTAGAAATTGGTCGATTCAGGTTGTTTTAAGGCCGATGCCAATACCAATTACTTTGACATAAATCCAAAAGATCCCAAATATGAGTCTTGAAACCAGTATTGCTTTTCTTCCTCAGTTTACATGGTTTCCGTGACGCAATATTAGCAAATGATACAAAACTGACAATCTAATTAAATGCATCTGGCAATAAATAGATCTGACAAATAATTCACAAATGTATCAGGGATAGACAATATTTTTAATAGGCCGGACAATATTTTTGGGAGACACTTGTCTTGCATCTGTATCAGCCAATACGTTCATGTGTTAGCCGATCCATTTAACTTAAATATGCATCTAAATAATTAGATTAGCAAAATACATATTTAGAAATAAGATTCCTTATATATAGTTTAAAAAATCATCCATTAGTTGGACAATTCAAATGATTTGATAATGCATTGTAGTGGTTATCAAATAATATATTTACTTATTGCACTGTGGCCTATTTGGACCCTTTTTTCTGTGCCATTGTCCTCCACAAGAAGCTAAGTGCTTATCTGGAGGAAAGGAACCACTGATTACAGCTGCCTTTCACTCGGGTCATTTTTTTTCAGAGTGGAAATCCATTACTGGCAGTGGCACAAACAACTGTTTTCATCGTTGCCTTAAAATGAAGGAAACCCCCAAACAATGAGGATATAACAGAAACGGGGTGAGGGCATTTCCAATCAGACTTGTTATGTCTTAATGGAGACTCTCAGTCTCTCTTCTAAACAAAACTATTACAAAAACTGCATGGGTCTGTTTATCTTTCTAATTGTCATTCCACATACATCTAAGTTCTCAGTGGGATTAAAAAGAAATACCCTAACAGAATCGAGTGCCAAGGGTTGGGAGGGGATCACAAGGAAAAAGAAAGCCTGTACAAGAGCCAGTTTTTGGTTCCTACCAACACAGGTTGCAATCAGTCCGTATTTTGGATATGAGATGAACGTCACTGGATGGGATGATGCAAGATTTTTGGATCTCATCAACAAGAATAGACCTTACTTGTAGAATAAAGCTTAAGTGTTGTTGTTCTTTTAATGCAGCAAAGGTTTTGTGGATCTCTAAGATGTCATAGAGAACATGTGTTCGGTTCCTAATCCTCTGATTAAGGTTTCAACCAAGTGCTCATTTCACTGTATAGAGGGAATTGTTAGTGAGTGTTCTCACAGTTCCTACAAATCATTAATGTTGTTTCTGTCACCGTTTCTTTTTCTAACAAGCCCAGAAATATATATTTATATAGAAAAATCAGCAATTTAATAGCAGAGGACGGGATTTTTTGCTGGTTGTGTGCAAACCTGTCGGTTTATTAGCCAACTATGTCAACACAGCTGGGGGAATTAAACACAGCTTCCCGTCTTATATTCAGATAAATTTATTGGTCTTCTCAAAGTATGTTCTAGTCAGGAGAATTTATAGCGTAGGACTCCTGCTACCACATGCATCACGTTTCCGCCCACTTACCTAACCCACCTTTCTAACCTTTAACACAATAGTGGTCAGAGATCAAGCGAGGAAAAACTTCTGCTCAGAGGATTTGGAACAAGCTGGCAGAACTTCCTGACCAAAGTTACCTAAACAATGAAGCCAGGCTTTTCTCATGGCCCTGGAGGAGAACACATTTCTGTTTTTAAGGTGGATGTGCAGACCTTTAAAGTTTAAATATTAAATATAGCAGTAACCCAAACCACTAGATGGTAGTAAAGTGTCTTCTAAAGATATGTGAATGGATTACACCTTTATACCTGGCAGTACTTAAAGCAGATATGAACAATGATGGTGGTTAAAACTTCACACATGGTTGGTCTGGTCGTTGGTGGCTGAACCTATATATCTATTATCTGTGGATTTGACTCAGGGTTGATGTGTGACTACTGTTCACAGTGGGCCTCTGTTCAGAACCTAGTGGGTTGCTTAAATAAAACCCATATATAGTTGTTTATTCAGTTTAGGTCTTTTCCAGATGTTTGAGTCTGGCAGTAAGATGTTAAACTGTGCAGCACATCTAGGATCCATATGGGCTCTACTTATCGCCTGGTGTTGTCAAGCAACCAACCATAGCTTACCGTACATGGCTGATTATCAAGGGGCCTTTCTGTAACATACAGAGTCACATTTGGGGTCCATTATTTATCCATTTCTAACCCATATCTGTCCAGGATAGGAAAAGCTCAATTAGCCACAACAAATACAAATTTTCTGACATATAAGGTTAAAGAAGGAAAAAGATAGGAGGCTCTTTAATGAGGATTTATTCCAACGACTTGTTTTTCTTTTGTAGAAGAGTGATATTGTTGTTTATAGGTGTGAAGCTGACGTTTGAAATGACATGACAACATTGGTGGGGATGGGGGTGGAATATTGAAAGGGGACATTAAACTGGGGTCAATTTAGAGTCTGCCAAACATCGATTCAATCCTGAGCATTTTTAAATGCGCCCTAGTGATTGATATCCAGCCTGTCTTCGGCCATTTTACAAAACATACACCCTTTTTTCAGGTCTTGGGTAAAAGTAGCTAATCACGTCTTTTGACTACCTTTCGAGTTTGCATATCTAAATAGAGTTAACCGTGAAGCCTAGAAGTGATAACTCAGCGCCTGCTGAGGCACCAGCTGCTTCTCCTCCGTCTGATAGAGGCTCCCAGCAAAACGCGCACAAACATACCACTTATTAAATATCCGCACGTCGCAATTATCCTTTCTATGTATTCAAATGTTATTTCTGGACATGTAAATCTTAAAAACAAAAAAACACCTCAAAACTCTCTCTGAAGAGTCGTGTGTTTTTGAAGTGAGTTTCCCCGCAGGGAGGGGCCGCCAGATGTTCTGTCTCAAAACAACAGCAGCAACCCGAGGAACGTGGAAAAATGTTTTCACCTCAGAGAGCTTTTACAGAAGCACTCCTGCATAAGCTGTGATACTCTGCAGCCGTTTGTAAAAAAAAAAAAAAAAAAAAGGAGGAGGAGGGGGAAAAGTGGTTGAAATCATTAAAAAACAGCAGGCTGGTGCTGTCATAGCAGACTTATAACACCACCTGTGTAGAGTTACACACCCAATTAAACAGCATTAAAAGTTTCTTAAGGAAAAGCAGCATCAAAATAACTTTCTTTTTGGTTTACGGTCAGTTAAAGTGTGTCAACAAGTCCTAGTTGAAAGCATCTAAAGTGTCAGATATCAGAGGGATTTACTGCTTACCTACAGCGACTGCAAACAGAAAACAGAAAATCCAAATCACGCTCTTTTTCCCCCAAACTGATGTTCTTCTCCTCTCCATGTCCGGCAGAAAAGTAGACTTAAAATAATAATAATCGAAACAAATAAAAGCAGAAGTGAAGAGTAAGCTCCGCTTTCTGGGTTCTTTTCTCTCCCTCCGTCTGTTCACGTTTAAAGTCGTAGTAAAATGCAGAGAGAGAAACTCTCATGCGTAAAGACTGGAGAAGTTGATTAGCCCCGCCCCCTCCATATATCGAAGCCCCACCCCCGGAACTTAAACGCAATACGAAAATATAAAACATGAATACAATTTTGTATATTTTATGTTAATGCACTGTGACATCTGACACACATATCACAATTTGTGCTTTTTCCTTTATACCTATTTATATTGATTGTTGTTTGTTTTTTTTATGCTCCCCCTGGTAAATTGTTATTATCTTTCTGAGTTTTGTTCAAAGTACAATTGTATTGTTTTTTACTGTAATGAATAAAGTTTAATAAAAATATATTACTATTATATATATAATAAAACATCTACATATGGCCAAATATGCTTTAAAAGTGAAAGTTCTGCATTTCCAGAGCTTTTTAAAGTTGTTTTTAAATGGAATTTAAAAAAAGAAATCCTACACAGAAAAAAAAACTTGGAAAAATCTCTTTTATCAAAAACAGGACTTGCGATTAATATTGCTGTTTTCTCAGATTTTGGTTTTTAAAAAAACACATTTCTTAATACATTTTTAAAATGTTTTTTTTTTTTTTACTTTATGTTTTCAGCTTTTGGTTTTTACAGCTTTTATATTTTCAGATCAGATTCAAATGTATCTTTTTCAGATTGAGATTTATGAATTGTAATCTTTTCCCTTTCTCTTTTATAGATCACATTTTCTTTACCTTAAATCCAGTACAAACTCCTGATCAATAAAAATACGTTTGCTATCATTCATGGAGACCAATAGAAATGTGGCTATTTTCCTCAATCCAGAGGGAAGTCCAACTAGAAGTGAAGAGAATCTGATCTTTAAAATACAATTTGAAAGGAATGCAATAAAAAAAACTCAATATGGTGTGCTGTCATATATGGGCATTGTTATTCTTATAGTGCAAACAAAATGATGTTCAATTAACTTTGTTTCAGAAATTAGCCATGACTGCTACTACAGTTAGGAGACGTCGAAGACCAGCTGCTCCTTTAAAGCCTCAAAGATTTGTTGAAACTGTTTAAACTCAGTTCAAACAGCATTAAGACCAAGGAACCCTACAGACAGGTCAGGGAGGAAGTTGTGATGATGTTTAAAGCAAGGCTCAGTAATGAAACAATAACTGGGACTCTGTTTATCTCGCTGGGCGCCATTTCTACCATAAACAATGATAGAAGAATGACAGAAATGCTAAGCGAGACAAAACTCTGGAGGCGCTGCACTTTTTTTCCATCTGAGGGTGTTTATAGTTTGGAGAGACAAACATACATACTAAAAGCATCTTTCTTACTTGCTACTTAGTGTTGGTCTTTTACATTAGGTCTCTCTTAAATACAACATTGTGGGTTGTAATGTAACATTATAAAAAAATAAATAAATGATGCGGTTGCTGCAGTCAGCGCCTTCCTTGTTGCCTTCATATTAACGCTACATTTTTCATATAAAACCAAACTGGCCACCATATTAAATCTTTAAAAAAACTGTATGGATTTAGAACTTAAAGTGTTAAAGACAAACTCCTGATATCAAGCTAAGAATCCAACATGGCTGCCTTGCTTTGACAGTAACTGCATTATACAAAGGAAATTCTTCCAAGGTTTGCATCTTTTTAAAAACTTTCACACACTCCTGTAGTTAGTTTGTAGCTTGGTCCCTAAATGTATTCATTGGTACATTCTTGTTGGTTTCTCACAGACTTATGATCCTCAGATCCAAGTTCTGACTCCAGAAATAAATAAATCATATCGTAAAAAAGCTTCAAGCACTTCCTTATTCCCTGATGCTGAACTCAGTTTATTTTAGAAGTTCCTGAAATATTCTCCGTTGCACTTCTCTTTTAAGATGTTACTAACAAAGCAAAGGTCAGTGTGTTTGAAAATGTCACCCCTTTGTTATTAGTTTTGCATCACAGTTTATTCCATTCATGTTCATTATGTCAACATTTCTCCTGAATGCTTTTAAAGTTCGAACCAGCGGTTCTTATGTCATAGTTTAAGGAAAACTAGGATTAGTGTGATAAAACACTTAAAAAAAAAGAGTTTAACTCTTTTCTGTGTTGATATTATGACATATTTTCACAATCTGGTCAGATCGTCCAGTAGTTATCATGGACAAAATGCTCCAGAAAGTGATAGTTTCTGGAAGGTTAAAGGTTGTTTGGGGCTCTGGGAAAGCTCAAATTGCTCTATCAATTTACACAGAGAGCTTAATGCTTGAACTCACTGTTCTTTCATTTTAGCTCTAAGCAAAGCAAAACATTGTTTTAACCTAACTAATTATTGCATATCAGCCTTTTCCTCTTGGTGTTTATGTGTTTTGAAGAATTATGGCGTTGGATAAAGATAATAGTGTATAAATAATAATTATCAGAAAATTTTATATCCATCCTTTTGTTAATTTGTGTGTTTTATTTAGTTTTTTTTTTCCAGTGCCTGATGTTGTAATCTTAGTTTTGACCCTCCTGTTTCCACAAACTAGCTCACATTATTACCCATAATGATAGCAAAATACCTTAGTGACCTCCTGCTCAATGATGTCATTTATTAAAGTGACTTAACCTCCTATTCATACATTGTTTTTTATTGAAAAATGACTCTAAGTTGTCAAACAGGGTAAAACATGTCATAAATATGATTTGTGTCATAGTTGGTATAAAACATTCAAAAAAGAATAAAACTTTAAAAGAGCTGAGTACCGAAGGGCGAAATGATTAGTACCAACTTTGTTTGATAAAATTACATCTTAAAAAAATGTTTCCCCATAAAAGCCATCCTACCAGAAGTTTATATTCAAACTGAGGAGCAAACTCATCCAGGAGTGCAGTGCCTGTTATTCATAACACCTTTTACTCAGACTCACTTTGAATTTGCTAAACTGAAAAGAAAAAGAAAAGCAACTATTCTGAAATTCGGCTTTAAAGCCTGATTATAAACTTTTTTTTTTTAATTCCAATGTTCTTTAAAGCACCTTTTGCTCATTCTGACAGGATAACGGTCTCCTTCAACATGCTTTGCTCTCACCCACCTTGTAAAGAAATGGCTGCTGGTTTGTTGGATAACTTGACTGTCTCTTTCAAAATAAGAAGATTTAGTCTTATGTCTGTTATCAAACCACTGATTAATACTTTAGCTCCTCTTTTCTTAATGATTTGTATAAAGACTATTCATGCAATATCTGTTTTGCTTCATATAAATTTAAAATGTCAACCTTCCTCTTAGAAACATTAACCTTCAACAGAAAAAAGTTCTAAGTCTTATATGAGAAAGAAATGAGACCAATGTTCTTCATTCAGGCAGCATTTATTTATCCTTGCATGGAGAAACAGATAGTCTTTAACAATGTTCTGTTTGTCCCGATCAGACAGAGGATTTCACCAAAGAAGCAAATGATCAACAGGATTTCTCACAAAGAAAAAGCAGACAGTTTTCCACAAACAGAAGGATGTTGAAATAACTTTAGCTCCTCAGCAAAGCATCTTAAACTGAAAAGCAGCTTCTAAGGCATCAAGAAGAGGAGACTCACATCTAGCCTTGTCTGCCTGGTATTCTGTGGAGTGAATACTTTGCTGCATTAAAGAAAAAAATAAGCTGACATTCAGGTTATTCATTAGAAGCCTGAGAGGACTATAGTCTAAAAGATTTTCCCATCACAGGTTCAACAGATCAGGCTGGTTAAACAGAGAGTCTTTACTTTCGTTGGATCAAACTTCACATGTTTATGTTTAAAAATCTCAGGGGATTACATTTTTTTAAGTCCCATCTTAAAAATGATCCCTCTACTTATTGACGTTATGCCTTCATCCTTTTAAAGAACTTTATTTTGACTGTAAAAACGTACCCTTACTTTCATTTTCTTAATCATTTTTTGACAAGCAGTTCTTGTAAATCACTTTGCAGTGTGATCATATTATTACCATCACATCATAAAAAGTCATCAGAGAAAAGCTTAACAGGTTCATTTGTCCCTGTCTATTTCTTCCTTAGATAAAGCCTTCATCAGTACTTTTTGTGATACGTGTGGCCTTCTTTTTTCCTAATAGAAAGTACTCCTGCCTCAGTTCTTCTGTGTGAAGCTTTGGTTCTTTCTTACCAGACAGAAAAGCTGCCTATAACTGATTATCTTTTACATAGAAAGTACTGTGGCCCCAGGTCTGCTTGTTTGTGTCTGTTTTATGTCCCCTCAATCATCGCAGCAGATGGTACTCGTTATGAATCTGGTTCTGCTAAAAGTATCCCACTGATTAAAGAAACTGTTCCCTTATGTTTTCTCAGGATAATTAATTGTCTTTGCAGCTTTATTGCCACAGATGCAGTTTGAACTGAATTTGATTGTTTTGAAGTACAGTTGGATAAAAGGGAACTGTATGTGATTATTTCTGAATTTTACAATCTATTTTATAACTCACAGCTAGTTGGTGCACACAAGCCATCAGCCTTTTATTCAGCTGCTCTGTACAGCCTGCAGCAGAATGACTGCGAGATCTCATGATTGTCTTTGTTAGTGTATTGGGATATATCGGGTAAATCGTAATGTTACGCATGTATCAGGATGTGCAACACATCAGCAAACTCTCACCAATTCACCACTTTATTTGACACATTTAAACTAAATCTGTTTCTGTCTTGATTCTAGACCTCAACCTCCGTCTACGTGCGAATCGTAGACGAGAACGACAACGCCCCAGAGTTTCCCGAGGAGGAGTACGTGACGGTGCTGAGCGAAGGACCCGACACTGTGGGGGCCACCATCGCCACGGTAACAGCCATCGACCCTGATGAAGGTCTTAACGGCACCTTGAGGTATGCGATCGCCCAGGGCAACGTGATCCAGACGTTCAACATCAACAGCATCACGGTGAGGCATCGCCACAGCAGGTAGAGGGGATAACAGCTGATGGCAACAAGCTAACCAATAAATGACCATGTGTGTGTCTTATGTGTGTGTTTAGGGCAGAATAACTGCGGTGAAGGAGCTGGACTATGAAATCAGCAGTGGGCATTATGCATTGGTTGTCACAGCGACTGATCAGTGTCCAAAGCCTGCTCTTCGCCTCACCTCCAGCACAACGGTCTTTGTTTGCTTGTTTACAAAATCATTGAAAACTTCATCCTACTTTTCTTGTAGTTAAAAGGATTTCTGTTTCTTTCCTGCTTCCAGGTGTCTGTAAACGTCTTAGACATAAACGACGTGACGCCAACGTTCCCAAGAAGTTACGAGGGTCCCTTTGAGGTGACGGAGGGCCAGCCAGGGCCACGGGTGTGGACCCTCAGAGCAAGAGATGAGGACTCCGGTCTTAACGGCAAAGTGGAGTACAGAATCAGTGGAGGAGATAACCAGAGTTAGTGTCAGCCTCTTTTCTCTGTCTACATGTTCAAAAGAAGAGCGTCTCTGTTTATCTCTGGGTTTTCTCTGCTTCACTTTCAGATGAGTTCATGATTTCTCCTGTGGAGGGTGAACTTCGGGTGAGGAGAGATGTAGAACTGGACAGAGAAACCACAGCTTTCTACAACATCACAGTAACAGCACAAGACCTGGGAACGCCGCCTCGCAGCAGTTCGGTGAGCAGATATAAGTCAACTCCGTTAAACGCAAGCAGACATACTTTTATCATCATATCCTCTTCCACAAATGGGAACTTGGAAGCTTCACTTCTGCATTATTTGACTTCACATAGATAGAAACAGAACAATGCTCTCAAAACTTTCAAGCATTGAATATACTGTTAATATACAAGTAAAAAAACTGTATTTTGTAATATAGAAAAAAATAGTATTTTAAAACCGTTTGTGTAACTACTTGTGTAAGAGGTGAATTGTGATGTTTAGAAAAAGCGCAATAACCTGGTTGCAGAAGAATAGATGCCTTTTTAAAGTAATGCATTGTTGTTTTTTTAATTATGTGCAGTTGTTTTTAAGGTTACCGCTTCCATCAGTTATATAACATTTCCTCATTTGCATTCTTGGGGAAAAGCCAGAGTTGGCAGAGGAGTTTCAAAATACTAAAATAATCTTCTTTTATGAAGGTATAGTCCAGAAAATACAAAAACATGTTGAAGAAGTGACAGGATTTCAAACAACTACTCACCATATCAGGCATATTTTGTATAGTTTGTTAGAGCAGCAGGTTATCTAAAGCTGAGAGGAAATGGTTAGATAAGCTCATCAGGAAGGCCAGCGCTGTACAGGGTTCACCCTCGGCCTAAAGCAGGTGGTTGCAGAGAGATAAATAATATTACTGTTGGACAATGTCTCCCACCCCCATGAATGAATCTGCTCAGCTCTTTATATCCAGCAGCTTTGAGACTTTATAACCATCCTTGCTCCCAACAAACTCCGAAAGTTGTTTACATTTATGCTGTTATTTACATTTTCCTTCTACTTTTCCTTTTGCTGTTTTTGATGCAAAACTATTACATTTCTTACGTGTTTAATTAACCCTTTCATTGGTCTGACTATGCTGTTTGTTCATAACTATAGTGTTTTTTTACCCTCTTATGTGAACTTTTCCCTTACAGCTGAAAAACCCCTGAGTTTTCCCTCCGTGGGACCATAAAGGACCATTCTACTCTCTTCTATTCTGTTTTCTGTATATGATAGTAATCTCACATAGTCTCTTTCTTCCGGTTATATGGTGTATGTTTTCAAGATGGATCGTTTTCTTCGAGAGAAAAGATCCATGTCATGCCAAAGTCTCCCACTATCTTATGAGAGACAAAGATATGCTCTGATTAAACTGAAAAAAACAAACACAGTACCAGATTCTAGAGTTACTGATCTTCAGATACATTTTAGCTATTTTTGTTGTGGTTTTTAAACGGTTAGAAATAGGAGACAAAACATCCATGTTGATCCAGAATGTTCAGGTGACTAAAAGGTGAGGTACTTAACATCACAATTATTCAAGTTATGGATCATATATCAACATTATGAGAACGTCTGAAAAATAGAATTAAAGTTTAGGAAACACCAACCAAAGTCCATCTTAAAGATAAGATGTGAGAGATTTGAAATGTTCTGAGGCAGTGAGGAGGATTTAGACAGGTAATTAATCCTGAAGGGATTTAACAATGTTTAATTATGAGGCCTGGTGAAATCGTGACATTTTCAGCATTTGAGATTCCCAGAAATGTTGCCATGTCCTGTCCTCAGGTAGTGGTAGGCGTCTACGTTCTAGACATCAACGATAACGACCCAGTCATACTTAACTTGCCTCACAACACGAGTGTGAGCGAAGGTGCTGCAATCCACACTTCCGTGGCCAGAGTACGAGCCCATGATGCAGACAGTGGACTCAATGCTCTCCTCACCTACAACATCACTGCTGGAAACCTGGGCGGAGCTTTCTACATCAACGACACGGTAAGGGAACCAAAGAGTCAGGTTCATGCAGAGAACGTCAGAGTCCTGTTATTGACATTTATTTTATCATTGATTAGTCTCCAGTTTAGTTTTATCCTCACTCAGGAGATCTGTTCTGTTCTTTTTTATCCCAACAGCTGATTCAGGAAGATCACATATTACATGCATCATCTTTAACAGCAGCTTGCATTAGAAGAATGTGCACAGATATTTCCTAATCTTCTCTAATTCTTTAACCACTTAAGAGAACAGAAAGTTTCATTTGTAAGCAATCATTGTTTCAACTGTTCTTACGTAAACATGGACATTTCCATGTGTCGCAGATTGCATGGTTGTTATACAATTACCCTGAAAGTTCCCATAATGCAGAATGAAATCTTTTTCAACGCCCACATCTAAACATGTACAGTGCCTTAGTGCTTAACATAGCCCCTTAACTTTAACTTTAATTCATTTAACAAGGATTTAAATGGCCGACAAACACTAATTGAGCACATGATTTGGAATTAGGGCAGTGATAGTTTTCTTTCATTGTATCAGTCTGTCTTGCTACAGATTGAACTTGAACCACACCTCTCTAACAGATGC
>JAUZNJ010051401.1:0-30352 GCA_034780135.1 Jordanella pulchra | reverse complement strand
TTATTTTAATTATGTAAAGCACTTTGAAATGCCTTGATGCTGAAATGTGCTATACAAATAAAATTTGATTTGATTGAATTTGATATGGGGATTTACCTGATTCTTAGGTGTAAAGATCCTCTTTTATTTACCTTGTGCTTATTTTCAGTTGTGTGTAGAGTTTGGATGTTTATTAGATGCGATAATACTGTATTAAGTGAATAGAACTTCCAGTTGTAGTTATTTAATATATTCATAATCTGATGTTTTTTCTTAACAACAAAAGATTTATATTTCTTTTCTTCAACTTTGTTCAAGCACATAAAATACCAATAAAACACATGGAAGCTTGTCATCACAATATATCATAATGTGGACAAAATTCAAGGTGCAAAATTCCCTTTTCAAGGCACTGTAAAGTGTGTGATTTTTTTCTTAATGAGCCCGTTCTGAGTTAATCTTCGCTAATGCTTCCACTTCACAGCTGTGGTAATTCGACTGGGACTGAAACAACAGTTGTGGCGGCGGAAACAATCTGCTGTTGAAGTAGCTACATTTTGCATACATTTCAGAGAACTCCAAAGAGCCAGCGCTTGATTTTTCCTGGTTAATTTAGATGCAGAATAGACGCTGAAGCTGCTGTTGCGGCTGGTGTGCACATGCAAATCATCGCCCTGCTTGACTTGACAGGAGGGTGGACTGTATGAGCGAGTTCGGCCCACTCATTTTTATACTCCTAGTCTTTATGTCCCAAGCCAGCCTCCTCTTCCAGTCTCTGATTCCATCTTGGCAATGACAGGCATGAGTATACACACACACACACTAAAAAAAAAAATCATATAGGCTCTCGATAGGCCTCGCTCACTCACTTCCCTTCTAAAACACACATGCGCACAGTTGTCTGAGACTTCAACACATTCCCTCTTCTTCTCCACTGGGTGAGCCATCATTATCTAGAAAGAATGCCAGTGTTTGGCCACACTGTGCCTCCCTACTCAGTGTTGAACTGAGCAGCTGAGACATAGGCTGCTGGTGGTGACACGACTGTCAGAGACATGCCTCATTACAGCTGTTGCAAATGTCAAAGCACTAAAGTAATCACTCACAAGTCCTACAGGATGCACGGTCACATACAGTAGTAATTTATTCGATGGTAAGAGGGGTTAACAGTGGCAAGTATATAAAAAACGTAATAATATAGGTAGGTGGACGTGAGATTTTTTTATTGTTTGTTTGAGATGAATGCTAATTTGACAGCAGATTTCTAGGTATTTACAACAAATAATGGTACTGTGGACATTTTCATGCAAGCACAAACTTCCGTCAAAGTTATTTCTGTCAACAATTCCAAGGTTTGCACTAAGAGTACTGTGCAAAAGTTTTAAAGCAGCTAACGTGTGTGCATTTAACTTCCAATTGACCCAGATTTCCTTGTAATGCTGTTAAGGCAGCTTGGTAGCTAATTTTCAAGGGTTCAAAATGTCTTTTTAAGATTATCTATTGACTTTAGTATTGATATGGATTCCAATCATATCTGGGGGTCTGTGTTTGTTAAAGCAATATATTCTGACATTGAAAACCATTCAGGCATAGAAATTCTCCTCTACTCAGTTGATAAAGTAGTAGTAGTACTTTGACCAACGACAGGTACCTCAAGAATTTAACATGCTGTATTTTGAACACTTTGTTTTTGTAGCCATAATGATACAGTTTATGTCTATTATAGTTTTATATAATGCTAAAAAAAATGTAGTTTCAAGAAGGGTATTTCTAAAGCTCAATATGCTGAAAACATGGCATGTGTCAGATGACTGAGTGACAGATGATATATCTCCCAGGTCCGTTGGCAGGTATGTTGAGTTTGTCTGTTTCCTAAAGACATCACTTCCTGTTACTCTTCTTGTTGACAGTTTTGGTTTGACAGCTCCCCCCCCCATCTTTCCTTATCATCAGGGAGTTTAATTGAAAAGTAGGGAAAGTAGGGAAGGGCTATAGGACCTCAAATCAATATTACGATAAATTTGATAGTTAACTCGTAACTCTGCACACATACTATAAAAATAAATTCACAACTTCCATTCAAAATCTAAGAAATTATTAACAAAAGTAACTTAAATCCAGGTGAACATATATTTATAATAATAAAGACAAAAGTATTGAAACTCGGTTAAATGAGGCTACTATGTACACAAAGAAAAGAAAAGGAATGAAAAATGTCAGAAAACTATATGCAATTAAATTCCCTTTTCCTTTTTCAAACTTTTAAAAGTTTGTTTAAAATTTGAAATTCAGTTGGATGGAAACACTGTTATAGATGGATAATACAGGAGCCTGAACGTCTTTATCAGGAAATGTGGAGGAAGATTTAAAGCCAGCTGCAAATGTTGGAATCAAGTGCTGCAAAAATTGTGGTTATGTTCTGTTTTACTGCTTGCTTCCAAAGACCAAAACCACCTTAGCCAGGTCATTACAAAGAGATGCTACAGATGCCGGGTTGGGAGTAAAGTAATACCTAGCTATAACCTCTACAGGGATGACAGCTTATACAGCGAATGAGTTAGACATTCGATTTATTGACCCATCTTACCAGAATATACTTACCAGGAAATTTAGTATACTGGATAGAACAGGTGGTGACAATAGGAGGGGCTGAACTACAAAAAGGAAGGTTAGCAGACAGCTACATAGACTCTGGCATCCCAGCAGGCCTTGAAGAGCCACAGTGAAGTAAACATCACAATAGATCTACAAAATGTAAGGCATGTCCCGAAGAGCCTGATGAACAGAGGAAACAAGGTCCAAGCCATCAATGCCTGTATCCTGCCATTTAGATAGGTTAGTACAGAGTTATGAGAGCTACTGCTGAATGATAACCAGGAATTACTGGTTCCAGCTTTCTAAGAATACACTTCAGACAGAAGTCAGCAGATCATACAAGGGAATCTAAAAGTCAATATCTAACACAAAACAGCAGTATTCTGTATAATATCAGACAGGTGGCATTGTACCGATAAAAAGCTAGATAAATACTTGTCAGGTAGCTGGGCATGGTCTGCATGCATGTACCATCAGTAGATTTAGAAAGTGGCTGAGATATCCTAAGGATTATGAGGTCCTGACAGAAGAGCAGAGGGGAGAGATCATGGAAGAATAGCAAAAGCCTCTCTGTGAGTGGCAGGGTCTACTAAATCAGAAACAACCAAAGAAGACAAGAATGGTAGTAATAGACATGGTGATCCCTCATGACAGAAACATCTTTGAGGAAGAACATGCAAAATGTGACTTATGTAAAGGGCTTGAATAGAAGAGTTGTGATGGTAATGATTGTACACAGAGAACCCATAATTCGAGCCAGACAGAATGGAAAAATATGAACATTTTATTAGAAAGTGCCATACGCACTGGTTCCTCTGGGGAGAGACTGGAGAGGTAAAAGACCAGCAGGTGAGGACAGAACTGATCTCCAAAAAGGAGCTAAGGTCCACTAACCTCAGAGGGCTTTGAAGGGAAGCCCAGAATGGAGAAGGAGAAGCCGGTTGGTGTGTGACGTCACATTTCGGTTTGGAAAGTGAACAGGGACTTTGCAGGTAAGCGTGCTGGCTTGTTTTCTTGCTGATTGCTTGGTGGTTTGAGGGAAGCAGAGCACCAAACCATATGAAGGTAAATGGACTTACCTTGGGAGGAAAATTGAGGATTGTTGTTGGGGATGAGCAGGGAACTAGGTGGTCCAGGGCCGAATCCGGAGTCGAGGTCAGAGGATAGAAAAGAGGTCAAATCCAAAAAGCACAAAAAGGTCAGGCAGGGTCAGAAAATCAGGAGGTAAATCAGGTCAGAATCAGGCAGGCAGGCGGGCAGGACAAGGATGCTGAATAAAACTCACCGATGGCTCATAATAATCTGGCACCAGTTACTAGTCTGACAAAGGTTTATATTGATAGGGAAGCAGTTGGATCTGATGAACTTTGAGTAGGAAAAGAGCAGAGGAGCAGGCGGAGGTGACTGTGATGATTAGACCAGTAGTGGTGCGTAGATTCATGACAAAAGTGAGAAGTTGTGAAAAGTCAAGGCCACAAACTGTATTGTTTCTTTTTTTAATTTCTCAACTTTTTAAATTCAACAAAATCTCTTTCACTCACTCCTTCTTTCTCTCTCTCTCTGACTATATATATTCTATGTGTGTGTGTGTGTGTGTATGTGTATTTATATATTATTGATCTTTTTTTCCTTAAAACAGCAAAAGTAACTTTCTTAAGCTGAACATGTTTTTAATAATAATTTGCAATCAAAATATTCTACCCTCTTAACATAGAAATCATTTCAGCAAAGTGAGCAAAATGCAATCAAAGCTGATCAGCCACTGCAAAATCTGTGCATCGGTCATACAACAGTTTTGTTTTCATCGGTGTTTTAAAAACCAACGACCAACTTGAAAGCTGAGCTAAAAAGAAAAGAGAAAAAAATATGCTTCATTGTTTCTATTGAATTTTCAATATTTTCTTGGGTTTTCATAATGGTTAGAATTGGATAGAACAGACAAAATACTTTGTACACAGAAAACCTTTTTCATCTACAATCCCTTTGAAACATTTATATGTTCCAATACAGAATTTCTTTTGAAGATTCTGTTCTGCAGGCTGGAGTATTTTTTAGATTCATTTACAAACAAAATGCTGAACAACTTCAGATTTGTTTTTTTGCTGTTATCCAGCAATAAAACTTTTGTTTTTCATCAGGCATTATTTCCACTAATATAGCCTAACTGAGGATGCCCCATAAGTGTACATTTAAATTCTACAGTATCCCTAAAAGATTAATGAATTTTCTCTGTACAATAGTTATACTTTTTTTAAATTTTAGTTTAAAAATTGTCTCAAACTCTATTTTCAAGTTGAAATATCTTAACTCGATTTTGTTCTATGAGAAAAGATTTTCAAAATGCTTCCTGAAAATACTTTATACTTTAAGAACTGCTCAGAATTTCTAAAGAAAGCTACGATCATCAACATTATAAATCGAGGCTGAAATATTCTACTCTCTGTGCAATGAATCAATATGAGTTTAACCTTCTGTTATAAGCTACAAAAAATATAGACTTTTATGGTTGGAGGTGGACATTGGTCTCAAACATGGAGATGAGGAGGGTACACCACCACCAAGAAACGCTTAAATCCTCAAAGTGCAACACCCCTTCCCAACTGTAGTGGATCAAATAGTCCTGACACCCACATTGCAACCTTCAAAAGATCAATCCCCCTTAAAACAGCAGTAAAGGCAAGAACAGAGTGAGTTAGTTATTGGTATCCTCTATAGAGATGAAAGAGTAAAACAAGAATCCGGGCTGCGAAACAGCACACATGGGATTTCCTGCCCTAACTTAAACCCATGGCACTTGTGTACCGCCCATTTGTTCGTGTGTCTCCTTGCAACTTTTACCTGATGCACTAGTTGGCTGCTTAAAAGGTCATGCAATTGGTTTGAATCAGATAATATGTCTGTGGCTGTTAAGAAACATTGATAGAAAAGATTCCAGGGTCCTGAGCATCTTAGTAAGTGGGTACTGCATATATTGATGATATGTCAATGAGTTTTAAAGCACTTTATAGCTATACTGCTTTCTATTCTATTATTGGTATTGATTTTATTCAATTAACTACATGGCACACTGTTATTTGATGTCAACAGAGGTTAACAAATGACTTGAAAAAATATGGACTACAATCTAATTAATAAACTCTCTTACCAAATAAAGAACCACTGAAAGTCATTTAAAGTAAAAAAAACATAGCATGTCCAGGAAAAGGAACTTTTACTTTTACACTATATTACATTTCAGTTTTTCTTATTTCGTATGGTTTACATGTTTCACTACACAATATTCTAACAAAAGAAATATTGCGACAGACCTCAGGCCAACATTTTATTCAGTTCAGGTGACCATAGACTTCCATACATCCAAATCAGACATAACATTATGTCTGGTGACAGGAGAAGTGAATAACACTGATTATCTCTTCATCATGACACCTGTTAGTGGGTGCTGTGCTATTCTTGGAGTTGGAGTCTCGGGCCTACTCTGGCAAACTCTTAGCTGGACTCTCTGGGGAGACTTGCTCTAACTTCATCTTCCTCTGGTTGAACTTCTACTGAGGCTTTTAATAGCTGCCACTGCACACAAGAAACAGTGTGCTCAGAGTAGCCACACAGGAACCCATTAGACAAACATATTTATTACCTCATTGTGGCCATAGCTGCTGACGAGTTAGAGTTTTTGTTAGCAGGTTTTAACAAAGCAGTCCCATGATATGGCATTACTACAACTTAACCAGCTAGTAAAGTATGTGGAGAACGAGGACCTCCACCAAGCAGTATATTGCGCCTTACGCCTATATCTTAAAGTCTCAAATGATCTGAATCATTACCAAATCTTAATGAGTTGTTCCTTGACATGAGGTGCACCTTTGGTAAAAATTTCCTTAAAATTCTTTCCCAAGTTTATAAATATGGCACACCGTGTGTCTGCAGCCTCTGGTGTTTGTTCTGCTCTTCATTCTTTTTAAAAATCCTGCATCTCAATTATGATGTGGATCATCACCAAACTTTAATGAATTGTTCCTTGGATTTAGGTGTACCTTTGGTAAAAATTTCATTAAAATCTGTTCATAACTTTTCAACTTATCCTGTACACAGACAGACAGACAAACACACACACACACACACACACACACAAACTTAACAAAAAACAACCAGCATTAGGAGGTTTGCAGAGTGGAACAGCTATATAAAGATGTTCCACGTTCCAACCCAACATGCAAGAGGCAAGCTGCTCAAAGACCGCTACCATGCCTATGTGGAAGTGCTGGTTTAAATAAGAGCAGCTCTCCTTTGATTGATGTGACAATCAGGCCAGTATCCAATCCAGATGAGGAGAGGCTTGCAACAGGAAGTGACCGAAGAAAATATAGGAAACAGGATGTAACAAGAGGGTTGCAAGTTCTCACAGCGGTGTCAGCTGACAGGAAGCTGCAACTGCACTTGCAAACATACCCTGAGAAAAGATAATACACACAAAAAAAGACAAAGGCTACTAGCCATAACACCATCACAACACCAAGATTTTGAGCATGATTTCTTTTTTCTAGCTGCATCAGCTCAACCTGTGTTCAGACTTTTGAAAGCTCTTCCTTTGGTCCAAAAATTATTATTTTAGTTTTGTTGCTTTTTTATTAAGCTGCAGAAAAAAAAATTGGCACATCCATGTACTTATTTCATCTAAGAATTTACCCAGCACATCAATGGGTTTATAGTTACTTGTACAACATTGTAATTTACAGCTGCATGTCGTCTGCTTAGTAATGTAACTTTAGTTTTTGTCTATTAATATCTTAGAAGTAATGGAGCATGCAGATATTGAATAGGAGGCCCTAAGATAGACCCTTGGGAACAACACATGTGATTTTTTCTGGTCTCTGATGTAAAGTTACCTACTTATACCAAAAGGTTCCTTTCTTTTAAGAAGGTTTTAAAAAAATCCAGTGCTCTACCATGAAGGTCTACCAAGTTTTCAAAGCATTTTAATAGAATGGAGTGATCAATAGTGTTGAATGCTGGTATAGAAAAGTTGTTAGGATATTAAATTTAGTAGTTATGGTAATAAGGCTAATTTATATCAATCACTGGGATAGGTTTAGCAGATGTAGATAAGACTCAGTTGGGGCAGTAAAGAATGAACACTGGGACTGAGGTTTGAGTTTGCTGGTGTTATATTTTAATGTAAAAAAACACGCACCAACAGTAATTCAGTATTTAAACTACTTAAATAGCTAGTCATGATAAATATTTACAGTGCAGTGGCAAAATGAGTTAAATTCAAGTTTAGTTATATTGTGCAAACTACTAAATGGTGGTTCAAGTTTTCCAAGCCAAAGTTCCGTATTGGAACATGGCTCACTTGACCCATAGCATCAAGTGGGGGGTAGTAAAGTAATCAAATGCATTGCAGTCCTTGTTAAAGGTGGAGTTTAGATGTAACAATTACCAATCTGACAATTGTTAATGTTTCTGTTTACATTACATTCTGTGTTGTAAGTTATATCGGTAGAGTCTCTCTTGATAGAATTTATAGTGAACTTGAAGTCTAGCTTCGAAACCTCCCTTCAGCTTTTTTAGAATCCCTTTTTTCACTTCGGACTGGTGCAAAACTTCTCCACAGAAACCCACTTTATTTGGAGCAAATGAATAAATGATGTCTGAGACTTTAGGGTTGAAAGTTATCCACCAGCTCATCAACAGAGGTAGAGGTCAGAGTGAAGGTAGAAAAGTGAATCTAATTAAAGGTTTCAGCATCTTCATCTTTAAGGATGCATTTCTTATTACTTCTCTTTGGCTTGTCATGATGTGTGGTCCTTGTTGTATTTTTGAAGTTTCCTGTTGTCTCTGTGCTCCCTGTGTCGCTCCTGCCTTCCCCTGATTGCTCCCAGGTGTGTCCTGTTTCCCTGATTTCCCCTCTGTGTATATAATCCCTCCTGTGTCTCTTGGTCTTTGTCGGGTCCTTGTCTGCGACTGTCTGAGTTCCCCTGTGTTATCCTCGAGTGTTTGTTGGAATTACTTTTGACTCTCGTAAGTCCAGTGCTACCGGTGTTAACCCTAGACTCCGTTAAGCTGTGCTGCCTGGTCTGAGGACTTCTTCTGCTGCTGTATTGTGGACATCATCATCATTAAAATCATAATTTTCACAACAACCTGGTTCTGCCTCTGCCTCACCACCAACAAAAACAACCGCTTCCTGACATGGCTAGTATGGGTAAAAACCAGATGGGGAGACTCCACATTTCCTGCAGAACTTGGGGCCTTATTCTTGTAAATGGTGAGCAGAGAGAGGGGACAGTTCTGTTATATCATATAATTTATTTATATTATATGTATTTAATGATAAATTAATTCTTGTAACAAATGAAGAAAAACATAAAACATGGCGTCTTGTATTAACAATTTATCCATTTTGATTTAGTTTTAATGATCTAAAGTAATTACAGGTGCCAACAATGCAGCAGAAGAAATCTATCAGTTGGCTAACACTTGGTCACAAGGCCACTCAAATAGAGCAAAGTGGCTGTTTACAAGCAGTGAAGTGATGTAAAAACTGACCATCCAGGTTACCGCAGGCAGTCACACAGTATGCATTTAACAGTTCCACTCTTCTGCAGATAACAAATCCACAATAACCGAAGGGCAGCTATATGAAATTCTCTAATTAGGAGTAAAGGCATTTATTATAGTAGGGCATGTTTACTGTTAGCACTCAGTTTAGCTGCATTACACACACAAACTGGCACACTAAAAATCCACTGAACAAAAAAAGAAAAAGATGGCTGCAGGGACTCCTTGAACTCAGAGATGACTTCTAATTGCAGAAGGGGAGAGGAGAAAGTTCCTCTCTCAGACCAGTGCTTTGCTTGATCAGTTATACAAATGATGAATTTGGGAGCGAGAGCAAAAGAAAAGAATTAGGTACTTTAAAATGTTTGCATAACGAGCACCTTCTCGACATGCTGGTTCTCTTCTTTTTTAATCACCTGCACTCTCCAGACCACCTACACCCTTCTTCATGATCAGATACCGGACCGACAGGCTGATGCATGATCCGAGGAATTAATCTGCTAAAGCCTGATTGCCATTACTGCCGTGCGATTATGCACCTTGATTACCGAGCCCACCCCAAGGACCGTGACGTGCCCGGGTGCACATTTCAAAGGTGCGCATAAAATTATGCGGTGATTACCCCTACAATGGATCAATCCAGCACAAGAATGAGACTGTGCAGCCATATAGACTGTCTCAAGGAGGACTGTGATTATTAAAAGGTGCTTGAGGTGACCTGATATCTGAAGCTTAGGCTGTTGAGAATGCCTGTGATCTTTCATATAAGCAAATAAATTCATTTTCAAATATTCTGAAAAAAAGTCATTATTGGATTATTGTTGTAGAGGAAGAGTTGTTTGGAGTTCAAGCGTCCATAAAAGGGATGCTTCACTGACCACTGAAGATCCACTTACTGCTCTCAAAGTCAAATTCAAAGATTTTGAGGCAGAATAGTTATAGATGGTCTCTAAAGAGAGTAATATGTTTTACAGATAAATCTCAACAAGTCAGATTATCACTTAAAATGTAATTTATTCAAACATTTAAGTTCAAAAAGAACATTTATAATAAAAAGATTGATTATTCACCAAGAGTCTATCTTCATTTTGACTAATATTACCAACAGATAATGAAAATTTATGAGAATTTGGAAATTTCAGCTTACTTAATAGTAAGTATGTGTACTGTACAGTTTATGTACTCAACATTTGATTTCGGCTGTATTTTCAAAACGCAACACATCAGAGGTTTGGAATGGAGGTGATCTATCCCCTGTTCTGCTTGGGTAAAATATAAGCTCCAAGTCATATTAAAAGCTGCTTTCATCTCATCTATATTCTTAAATTTCACATTAAGTAGAAGTTTACCAACATAAAAGATTATTTAAAAGTTCAATATCATATTTTTAGCCTTCAGTAGTCAATTATAGTCATACATATAACAAAATATTGCTTCATGGTGAAATATTTCATTGAATATAAAATAGTTGTGTTAGTCAAGTGTTACTTCATGATATCAAGGCACTTCTGGCAATTAGGCTCCTCTTTAGGAAGGCTGAGTAACGTTTTAGATCTTTGGTAGTCAAATAACTGTTGTTCACAACTTAGATGTTTTCTAAATGAAAACAGTTACATTCGCTGTGCAGATTAGGTGCTAAAACAGCCAATAGGTGTCAGGGAGTAGCTGTGGCTGTTTTTTTTTTCCTTTGGCGATTGGGTCGTCAACCGCACCTGCAAATCTTCCGCTTAAGGTGCTTAAGAGAAGCAAGATACCAACTATTCTCCACCAGTGTCTTATTGAAACTGGTATTGAAACTCTCAAGCCTTCCTGTGCCCCTTGAGAACCTCATTTTGCATGAAAGTCACTTTGTGAATGTTTTTTCAGGTAACTGTTCCTGAGAGTTTACAAGCCTTTGAGTAAACCACCTTCTCTCCAAGAAACCCTCCAGAGAAAGCAGAACAGACTGGAACCACTCCTCTTTGCACAATCTGTCCACCCAGCAGCTGCCATCAACCTTACTAACAGTGTCCACCAGAAGGATCCATAGTCCTCAACCAGGCTCTCAGCCTTGGAGCCCACTCACCTCTCCCTGGCGGAGGACTCTCACTCATAAAGTAAGCCTGCTGCATTCATTTTCCGGTCACGTTCCAGAACCCCAGGACCAGACCCCCAGAACCGCTGTTTTCAAATCTACCTTCCTCTTCTCTTCACACTGTTGGTTAACAAATGTGTATATTTGATTTTTTTTTTTTTTTTTTTGCGTCTTCTGGGAGTTAATCTGTCTAAGTGGCTCAGAAGCCAGAATAAAACCATGACACTAGATCTAATATTTGAGTGAACATGATTGTGCTTTACCTAACATCACCACTTGCTAATTGGAGAAAGTGAGCCTGTTTTTTTTTTCTACTGGGCAGCTGCTGCACAATCAAAGAAGGTTGCTGTTAAATGAGGAGGGTAAAAAGTCTCCTACCTAAAATGGTGGTGGCCACTCGCTTGTAAAATGGACCTATCTTCACAGATGTCCCTGTATTTAGCTAGAAGCAAGTACAACGTTGATCAACCAAGGGTTTCCTGGTGCAAGTAATATGAAGACCATTATGCCAGAAGACGTTGTGCCACTACTGGGGTTCAGAGCAGGGAACCCCTCCTAATCACGTTCCTCCAGGTATACCCATTGTGGGTGCTAAAGTCCCCCAGTAGGATGGAGTCCCTGAGGGGGGCACTGTCCACTACCCAACCAGCAATGCTAGGAAGACAGTTTATTCTGTGCTGCTGTTTGACCCAGAGGCAGAGAGAAAAGCCAGAGTCCTCTTCACTACCTTAAGGCACAGGGATGTGACTCTCATCCACTGAGGTGAACCCCAACAGGAGGCAGCTGTACTGAGGAGGAGACAAGCAAATCCATCCCAGCCTTCTGTTACTTTCTGCAAGTTTCACAGAGTGGAAAAGAGTCCAGCCTGTGAACCAGTGAACCAGTTAGGTCCTGGCTCCACCTAACTTGGAAACGTTAAATGTATTGATGTCTTCATGTAAGCCAGGGCTGTCAAAGTGTCAAACTCATCAAGTGAGTCTAGTCTTGATCTGATGACTTGATGGGATGATTGGAGTCTGGTGTGCTACTGCTTGGGTGAAAAGAAAACCAGCAGCCACACGGCCCTTTCTGGAACTAGTTTGACACCTGTGATGTAAGCCATATCAGTTACAACTGACAGAAGAATGCTTGATGTATACCTCTGTGTGGAATTAATCTATAAATATATATAAGAATTATAGGACCACCTTGGCTTTCTTTAATTATTTTTGTTCAAAGGTGTATTACCTGAATAAAACAGTGAACCATTAAAGAAAAAATCAGGGTGGTTTGGTTTTTTTCATGTCTACTATATGAGTTTTCCAGTTTGAGATTAGATAAAAATTAACTTTCTGGTGATTCTTCTTATTTACTGACATCTGCTTCTGTCAAACAATGTTATCCATGTTAATTGTTCTTGTATTTCCAGCAAAAGAAATTGTAAAAACTAATCATGGTAGAGGCTTATTATAAACAATCTAATTTCCAGAATCTTTTCTCTGCAGGTACCTTTTACTAACCAATGAGGTGCATATACTGTATATACAGTAGGTATCAGCCTCTAATATCTAGTTAGATTTTCAAGGTTTCATAGTAAAAAAAGGATGTGGCTTTTTGCAGTTTGAGATTAAACAAAAGCAGCATAACATGTCAGCACAGTTTATTCTGTAGTAACACCTATTTTCAGCTATCAAATCTGTTTAATGATAAGAAAAAAAACATCTTTGGGGAAGTTATGTTAAAAGGCCAGCTGACTAATTCAAAACCAATCCAGTATCAAAAGATGTCTGTGGATTAGAAGGCGCAGAAGTGAAATTTCATCTGTTCTTGTGTTTCTCCCTGGTTGCTTTTGAAACATATGATTGAGACAGACAGACAACCTGGATAAACACCCCATTGCAACAGCTCTAATGTTAACATCTTAGCATTAGTAATGCCTTGGCAAAGGATTTAATGGACTTGATATGCCACCATTCGCAGCATTCCGCTTTCTTAGAGAGCCTGGTTCTCAGCGCTCCTGCAAAATTACTTAATGGCCTCAGGTAGTTTGCATATCTACAGGAGCAAAAGCCATAAATGTCACTCAGCTGAAAGGAAATGATTTATGTCTTTTGTCTCTATCAGAGGCTTTT
Source organism: Jordanella pulchra (assembly GCA_034780135.1). Lineage (NCBI taxonomy): Eukaryota > Metazoa > Chordata > Actinopteri > Cyprinodontiformes > Cyprinodontidae > Jordanella > Jordanella pulchra. The sequence continues at coordinate 17,032 of JAUZNJ010051401.1, read as the reverse complement.
GTTAAAACAGGGTAAACATATACTGCCGTGCAGCAGATACATCAAGGACCATTTACTGTATGCAAATGGAAATTTGAGCTCACCAAATGTACAATTGCAGAAATTCCATCAGTAGCCAGAGTTCAATGCCTCTTCAGTCTTCAAGTGTGCGGATAATGGTCACTGTGACTGCACATTGCTGCAATTCAAAATCTCATCTGCTCCATCACTGGGAAATGTTTGCCACTAAAATAACACAGATAAAGGCAGGCCTTGTTGATGCCGGTTGGGCTCTGTACTATTGTAGGAGATGATGAATGATAGACAGCAGAAGATGGGTACATACTATTCACAGTGCTCCATGTGGCAGCTTGAATTTTCACACTGGTACAGTATGTTTGTCAGCTACAGACAGCTCAGGCATTTACGCACTGACGTGGGCAAGCAGTGTAGTGTTCTGCCAGTCGACTGCGTCACGGCCACATGCATGTCCTACGTACCACCGCGGAGACCCTCTCATACATGGCTGCATGGGCTGCAGGGGCAGATTGGAAGGTCTTGGCATGATAAAAAAAAGAGATGCCCTCAACAGAAAGCCTCTTTGAGTCGTCACCCCGAAATCTCATGCAGGTACAGTCTGCAATCAAACTGTGCCATATTTAGATGGCTTAAAATTATCTGAAGCATAATTAGAAATAAGGATTATATTTTGCATCTAGTGACATTATAGTGCCTTCCAAAAGCATTTACAACCCTTAGCTTTACTTCCCTTTAAGATCCACAAACGTCACGTGTGTATGAATGTGATTTTATGTCCCAGAACAGGGATCTACAACCTTTCATATCTCAAGAGGCATTTTGCCCCGAGTCCAGTGAATAAAAGTCATTCAGAGTCGCAAAATGTTACGTGACTTTTTTTTTTTTTTTTTAAACTTGTATTTTTTCTTGGATATTTGCCATAGAAAAACTCTTGCCACCTTAAAGAATCAACAGTTTAGTTTTATTTCTAGCTTTTAAAACAAAGAAAATAATAAATTAATTTACAAAGATGAAGATTGGCTTTCTTTTATAGGGTATTTTTTGAAGTAAAAAAAAATGAAAATATTAAAGCACATAATTTCCAAACTAAATAAAAGGAAAATAGCTGTAAAACATTTCTGATGTTTTTAATGTCATTCTGTTTTGCAAATTCAATTCAAATATTATCTATGTAAAAACCATGAAAGCTTCTAAGCAGGGCATTTGTTACCCAGAACTCTAGTTTGTTCTTTTTATAATTTGAGCCACTGTTAAGAGCCATTATAGAGAGTTCAAAGAACTACATGCAGCTCCAAAGCCACAGATTGCAGACCACTGTCCAAGACCAACACAGGATATTGCATGATTGTGAATTCAAAAGAAAAGTGTATTTTGATTTTTGGATATGCTTCTAGAATTCTTCTTGAATTTCATAAGCCAGTAATTTACAGAATAACCTTTGGCCAAATTTCTGGTGCATGATTTTGGTGTAGATTTCAGTGCAGTTTTACACATCTAGAGTTTTTATTTTTTGCATATTGTTTTCAAAATAACTCAAGCCTACTCAGACAGATGCTGAATGTAAGCATTATTTTTCAAATATTGTTTGAACATCTGCAACAGGATTGTTTTGAAGTATGACACTAAAGAGAGACACAGAAAACATTCTGCTGCCCCAAAAACTCCAGTGAGATTATCTTTAGTAAATGGAAGAAGTTTTGGAGCTGATCAACTAAACCAGGCATGTCCAAAGATGGTCTTCAAGGGCCACTATCCTACAGCTATCAATGGAAATCAGATGTTTTAAAGCAGAGAAACCTCTAAAACCTGCAGGAGAATAGCCCTTAGGACACGCTTTGGACATGCCTGGTTTATACGGAGGTGTGAGTGAGAACGAAGGTGACCTAGAACCCTGTGGTCACTCTGTCAGAGCTTCAGTGTTCCTCTGTAGAGAGAGGAGAACCTTACAGAAGGAAGCTAGAACAATCTAGGTTCTGGAACTAAAACAATGTTCTTCTCCAGTAAGATAATCTGCTGCAATCCACCAGTCAGGAAAATATGGTAAAGTGGTAAATAAAAAATGTCATGTACTTTATCAAGTAGAGCTTTATCAAGTCCAAGAATCCCAAAATACTTTATACTGCAACTAGTCATTCATGTACACATTCATACACTGATAGTGGTGATCTACACTGTAGCCACGGCTGCATTTGGAAAATACTGACAGAGGTGAGGCTGCCCTACATTGGTGCCACTGATCAGGCATTCCCAAAGTCAGTCCTCAAGGGCCACTGTCCTGGAGCTTTAAGAGGTTTCCTTGATCAGCACAACTGATTCTAATTATTGCAATATTGTAAAAGCCTGTTAATCAGCTATTAATGGAAATCAGCTGCGCTGAAGTAGGAAAACCTGACAAACCTGCAGGACAGTGGCCCTTGAGGACCAACTTTGGGCACGCCTGCTCTAGATGAACCTCCACCTCCTGGGCAACTATGGCTAGAAAGCTACTGCTCAATAAGAATCACAAAGCAGTTTCTCAAAAGGTACTTGAAGAACTCTCAGACACATGAGAAAACTTTATCTGATGAGACAAAGATTGAACTCTTTGGTGTGCATGCCAGGTGTGTTGTTTGGAATATTAGGGTGTTTTTTAGAGGCAGGAATTGGTAAAGTACTTAGGATTGAGGTAAAGATGAAGTCCACAATGTACATAGAGACATCCTGGATGAAAAACTGCTCCAGATTTCAGACTGAGGCAACAGCCCAAAGGACACAGGCAAGATCTCAAAAAAGGTGCTTTAGAGTCTCCATGTGAATGTCCTGGAGAGGCCAAGCCAGAGTTCTGAATAAAAACAAGATAAAATATTTCTGGAGAGATCTGAAAAATTGGCTGTGAGCAAATGTCTACCATACAGGGGCTAGATAATGACAAGGTCAGGCCAGTTTTAAATAATCTTTAAAAAAATGCTCAGCAATACATTAAGTTTATCCGGCACTTATTTTAGATGGACAGCTATATGTCGCTAAGTCAACTGTCAAATGGCTAAATGTCAATTTAATTAGGGAATCATTAATAAGGTATGTATGTGGAGGCACATCATACTTTTCAGATTTTAATCAATTGCTTTCCTTCATCTTTACTATCATTCAAATCTCTTTTTTAGTCTATCAAATGAACTTAGTATAAAACACTGTCACTTTTGTGGTTGTAATGCAGGAAAATATGAAATAAAAGTTTCAATCAAGCGTATACAAGGCCCTTTTAGTTTGTTTAAATTTATCCCCATCCAGAAAAAAATAGGCCTAGGTGACTGCTTTTTCTTTTTTTCAGTCAGTTTTTAGTTCCTGGACAGTCAAGCAGGAGCTTCAGATCACTTCCCTGACAGGGCAGGAAAACCTCCTGATTAAAGAGATCACAGAGGCAATCATGGTGTTGAATCAAGAGACTTCTTTGAAACATTAAAAAGGGATTCACGTGAAATATCTGAGCTTTGTGAGTCACATAGCAGAGCTGTGATTTCAAATGTTGGGCCTGCAGTGAAGAGCCACAGGTGGCCTGTTCTAATGTGTATTTTGGGAAGTGACACACTCGTTCATGGAGCTTGAATAAGGAGGTCTCAAAGCCATGTGGCACGTATTGGATGAAGTAAAAACAAGAAAAATATCGGTAAGTTTTCGTTTAGCTTTTTCCAGATACACACAAGAAACTTAGAGCTTCCAGAAAATGTTTATTTCATTCATAAACTTTTAATAAAAATAACAACATCAATATTAATGTAATATATTGTAGAAATCATATATGTACAAAATCTTTACTTGAACAGTTAATATAACTTAAGGCGAGTTAATTTCCTTTTTATCTTTTTTTTGCAATACCCTGTTGGTGACAATATCACCAAATGCTTCAACATTTTTATTGTATTTGTGTTTTTTCATTTATTTATTTATTTTGCTAAAGTGAACATTTCAGCAAAATGGTACCTTCAGCAAAAGGAACCAGAAGTCAAAAACCCTTTAATCTACAGTCTACAGAGACTCGCAGCAATGTGTGCTACCAGATTACTCAAAAGCAATGTTTATGTGGTTTGCTAGGAACTTCTAGCTCAGCTGAACATAATTCTGTACAATCTGTAAAAGAGTCTAATTTACTGAAGTACATATTTCCATCGAAAATCTATATCAACATTTCATTGCGACAACTCTCTCTATCTCACCAATAAAGGAATGACTTGCGAAAAAATTCTTTTTTTGTCATATCAAATTGTAACATTCAAAATAGTGTTACTAAATATTAGCCCTCAAAAAAAATTATCAAGACATTATTTATGATTAAGAATACATTTCACTTTAGGATTAATTGTCAAATATTCACTTAATCTATAAAAATACAAAGAGGTACAGTGATACAAATATATTTATTTCCCATTTATGATATATCTTCCACAACTGTAATAATCCAAACAATTGTAACACAATACAAAGACCAGTGACAAAAGAAACATTGACAGTAAAATAAGAGTAAGATAAAAACACTAAACTGATCAGAGATGAACAGCTTCATGGTCAAAACCGTACATTCATTTAAAAAAGAAACAAAAATAACCCTTTAATTCACTGCGATGAGTGAGGGGCTGAGAGTGGCTGATATTCCAGTTAAGGGAAAGAAAACATTGACACAAACATGCACTTTGTTTTTTGAAGAAAACATAGGTTAAAATCATTGCTCTACGAATGCTAAAAGCAGAAACTAAGGAATCTATAAATGGAAATATTCATCATTTCTAATCTGTAAGTGCAATCCACCCATGGCTCTGAGGCAAATGGAGGCTGGAGCTGTCCAGATCGAAGAGGTGCTGAAACAGGCCGGTCATGCAGTGAAGAGCACAGAGGCTTTGGCACCTCTGAAAGTTAAAGCAACAAGTCTCTGCTGATCTGCTAGCCGACCTGTGCAGCTATGGCATGGCTGCAAAAAGTCAGCAGCAACGCACTATAAGGCTCTTTCCCTCATATTTGCTCCTCTAAAAATAAACCTCTGAGTTTACAGAATGATTTGCAAAGCAAAACCAACTCAGGCTGGCTTCATTTTTTAATATTTCATGTAATATTCCCGCCGGGAAAAAAGGGCGCAACTTTCATATTCCCTCTGGAAGACTGAACGGCCATGGCCCAGCGGTCACCTGCGGCTTTATCTCCATTTTTTCCTTCTGCTTCAGGTGAACGCGTCCATGCCGCTTCCTCTCGTCGCTGCGGGCGAACCTCTTACCGCACACGTCGCAGGAAAAGGGTTTCTCCCCAGTGTGAGTCCTGGTGTGGGTGGTAAGGTGGTCGCTCCGACTGAAGCTGCGCAGGCAGATGCGACACTGGAACGGTTTGTGGCCAGTGTGGATGCGGATGTGCCGGTTAAGCTCGTCGGAGCGGGAGAAGCGCCGGTCGCAGCTCTCCATGGGGCAGGTGAAGGGCTTCTCCTTTGCCGGACCGTGGGAGGAGGCGGCGGGGCTCTTTCTCGCTCTGCTGCCGGAGGGCTTCGCCGTGCGGTTGGTGTAAGTTTGAGGGAAGGAGTCAGGCAGCAGGGAGGAGTAAAGGATGGAGTCTATGGTGCTGGGTAAGGCTGGTGATGTGTAGAGAGGGTCACACTGGTTTGATGGCTGCGGAGGTTCTGGAAAGGGTTTCAGGGCCATAGTTGGTGGTGGTGGGAGGTAATTATTATAGAGAGGGCTGGAGTAACTCTGGGAACAGGTGTCAGAGAAACAGGGCTCCTGTTTGATCCCCCCCTCCACTTTAAACTCCATATCTGGGTTGGGACAAATTGGGGGGAAAGTCTCCAAAAGGTCCTTAACGTCCATTTGTTGATCAGGTGGGAAATCATTGGACATGGGGAACGTCTCTGAGTGGAAAGTGGTTTCCAAACAGTCGGACTTAGTGTTAAAGCTCCCCCACTCATAGCAACTGCTTTCAAACTCATTCTTTACCACAACGGGGAAAGAAGCGGCCTCCGACTTTGGTTCTGGCTTCTTTTGAAAGCCGAACTGGGAAGTGGACGGGTCTTGATGGGCTTGGCTGTCTTGCGGAGCTTGGTCTTGATCGGGTCCGGAACAGGTGTACGACTGCCGCTTTGAGTCCCCGAAGCCACCAGAGCTGCTCTCTGGAGGCCCGGGCGAGGGGTAGGTCCCCCGGCTGCTGTTGCCGTTCTGTTGCGCCTCTGAGAGCGGCAGCGTGGATATGCCCACGATCTCGGTGATCATATTGAGGAGTGTTTCGGTGCTGCAGGACGCTCCCTGAGATGCCTCAACATAGAAGCTGCCGGAGTAGGCGAGCGAGGAGGAGGAGGAGGAGGGGGTGTATGCGTCTTTTGGACACTCGCAGTGGGTAAAAGCGTACTCCGAGTTGGAAGCCTCAGTTTTTAGGGTTGCAGGGGTTCCTTCTGTTGAAGCAGAAAAGGGGGGAAACTTAAAAAATATGCCTTACATACACATTTCTGCGCATTTATGCCTCATTGACTATCTTCACACGATAAAAGTGTCAAAACACCCATTTCTGAAAATGCTCCCAATCCACACATTTACAGCCGTGCATGCGGGCTTTATCGACCAATAACTTACCGTGGCCAAACTGGGCAGGTACCCCCCGCTCTGCATCGACGAACACCTCTTGGTTATTATCTTTCCTCACGCCGTTTTCCATTCCGAGTGAAGAACTGTTGCAATTCTCAAATTGAGGATAAAAAGAATCTTTCGCATTCAAATCCATATTGTTCAACATAATGATGCACTTGAGAAGTCCGTCTCTCCCAAGGTATAATAAATGACAGAAAAACAAAATAAAAAAGGAAGGGGAAAACAAATAATGCAGATCACCGTTCTATATCCACCCTCCTTATAAATGGCTTTTTCATAAAAGATCCAAAGCAGTGAGGAAAAAAAAGAAATTCTAATTTTTTGGTATTCCGTTTCGTCTCTGGTCCTCGGTAGGTATTTGCTTGCTGTAGGTTTCACATCAGCGACTTCCCCTTTCTCTCCTTATATACACTTTGGCAGCTCCCTCGGACCCTCCTCCCCATTCATCGGCTCCAGTGAGAGGATTCCCCGCTGCGTGTAAACTTCATGCCCATATGTGGACAGAGGATGTGACGGAGTCCCCCACTTCTCCCTCCCTCCTCATGCTGTACAGAGAGAGAGAGGGGAGGGATGGAGTCTGACGTTGCAACAAGTGGCAGCCACTGTTGGTATTTCTCTCCGAAGAAAAGTCTTCTCTAATAAATTATCCTTATTTTATTTATTAAGGCACGTCGACTGCTTGAACATATATCTTAAAACATCAAACCAAAAAACGAATTATTTAAAACGACCCTTTAATCTTCTTCCCTTTACAGAGCCCAAGTGCAACCCTTTTCTTTTAATTTATTTCTTTTTTGTCTTTTTAGTAAAGAGTCCACATATTTAAAATAACCATCTATACCACATGTGTCAAACTGGTTCCAGAAAGGGGCGTGTGGCTGCTGGTTTTCTTTCCACCCAAGCAGCAGCACACCAGATTCCATTCATCTAGTCTTAACCTGATGATTTGATGGGATGAATTGAGGCTAGTGTGCTACTGCTTGGGTGGAAAGAAAACCAGCAGCCACATGTTCCTTTCTGGAACCAGTTTAACACCTCTGATCTATACTAATGAGATTGATCTGTAAAGATCTTGGAGGTTAGTTAGAGTACATTGGTGAACAAAGAGTATCATGAAGACCAATAAACACAGCAACAAGGTCAGTGGTTATACACTTAGGAGAAACTTGATTTAAGGATGAAGCTGATAAAAAACTAGTGAAGCTTTGATCATTTTACACAACATTGTTTCCATCTCTGGTCTGAGGACAGAAATAGGTTTGCACAGCTGCAAACCTATTAAGATGTGCAGGTCAGAAGCTTCTAACATGCTTCTCATGATTCAGATAACTCGAGATGCCTGCCAGGATATCACTATTCCCATAGTGAAATATGGTAGAGGCAGCATCATGCCGTGAGTAGGCTTCTCTTGTGCAGGGCAGGGAACTTGTTTAACGTTGGCGGAAAGATAAGCAGAGCAAAATACAGGGAAAACAGCGGAAGGAACCAAGTAAGTTGCTAGAAAAACATAAAACTACACAAGGCTTCACCTCTAAGCAGGACAACACATGTAAACAGGTGATCTCACTGAATTTGGTACTGTTTGCATGGAAGAATATGTAAAAATCTTAGTGGGTAAATTAGCAGTGATTGCAACAAAAGATCACTCTATAAATAATCACATTGGTTGCATAACAGAGTTTTCAGATTTTTACATGAAAAACAAATTAAAAAAATATGCATCTCTTTTCTATAATCTAAATATGAACTACTCTGAGTCGCTCAGTCACATAAAATCTCTGATTAAAGAAAACACCACGCGGTATAATTAGTTTTGCAAGGTCCAGTATAAGCCTTAGATAGATATCAGCCGAACAGCATTATGATATTCAGTGTTGATTGCTCAGAGGCATTTAATTATTACTGAGGAGGTGTATAGGGATTGTAGTGTAAAGATTAGCTTCTACATTGTTTTTTATAGTTCTGAAATGACTCAGCATTCAGCCTTCAGTTCACAAAAACAGTTGCCAGGTTGCGAAAGAATGGCAAGAATAGAAAAGCAAGCTTAAAAAGTCTCACAACAAATGCACCATGATCCCATATAGAGCTGGCTATTATTTTGCATGTCATAAACATAGAGAAAACATGGGCAAACTATTAACAAAAAGTCAATACTTTTTCATAGGATCCAGCAGTCTGCAGCAGACCCCGACACCGACTTGTAGGTTCAGGACCATGGATGGCACCGCTTCTACATTCAGCCATGTAATCCCACATGAACCAGCAGGACTAAGACTCTGTTTCTTTCTTCTTTTAAACTCAATGGTTCCTGCCATTTTCTGCTCAGATTAACTACACTTTTCGTATTAATTTAATCTAATCCAAAAGTACAAAGGAAACAAAGTTGTGTTTTGAAACTGTTGTGCATTTGCTTCGAGAAAAAAATAAAAACAGGGAACAGGGAACAGATCCTAATACAGAGTAACATATGATTGGAGTATCAGAGGCTTGAGCTTGGTTTTATTTTGAAGCTTCAGTGACTCCAAATACAACTAATGGTTTAGCTCTAAATTCCCTGTCATTGAAATACATTGGTAAACAATATAGACAATGAGTACTGTGTGTTTTCTATTTTAGTTAGTGTCTTAAATAGATATACACTACAACAAATAGACAAATGAATAAATAGAATACTTTTTTTCTGTATATTAACATAATGTATTGTCTTTAATGTAACAGATAAACACAAAGTATTGTAAAGGGGATGAAAAGTGTCACACCCATCCATTTATCCATCCATCCATTCATTCATCCATCCATCCATCTATCCATCCATCCATCTTCTCCCGCTTCATCCATCAGACCAATCATGTGGTCTGTGTAATGTGTGAAATCTCCAATTAGATTAAGGCTATGTGGAGCAAATAGAATGATAAACACACACAAAAGGGTTCAAAAGACAGATTACACAAGAAAACTAGGAGCTATTTTCAATGCTAGAACGTATTAGGGTAGAGCATTTGTAAGAATAAGTGGTAAATAAAAAGCCACATTTTAGTGCCACCTTTAGTCCAACACACAATATCTCACATCTGCCTCTGTTCTTACTGCCAACCAGACTGCATGTCCTAGATGTTCCTCAGCACTCTCCCACTTCAGACAGTCGACTGCTTAAATTTGTTTTCTCCAATTCATTTCCCCTCAAGGTGCCTCTGGAAATTGTGATGGCCTTCATGATCAGGGAGAGTGGCTGCAGAGTCCAGTCTGAATGAACCCTTGGCCTTTAAAAGCATGGAAGGGAGTCGATAACACCCCTGAGGTGTTCAGTGGTTGAACCCAACTGTTCACATGACATTTCAACCCTCCCAAAGCAGTTATTTCCTTTCTGTTTAGCATCTGTTGCCGGGTGCACTCCATGGTCACACTTCCTATTAACAAAAAGTCGATACTCTTTCATAGGATGTTGCTGTCTGCAGCAGACCTCTTGCACCGGCTGGAGGTTCAGGACCATGGATAGCACCGCTCCTACATTCAGTCGTGTAATCACACATGAACCAGCAGGACACAGGCTTTTTCCCTTTTTTTATTTCAAACTAAATGGCTCCTGTCATTCTCTGCTCCCATGGACTGCATTATTCTGAATTAAATCAATTCAATCCAAAAGTACAAAACAAAAACAACTCTGCTTTCAAACTGTGGAGCATTTACTTAAAAAAGAAACTAAAGGGATCCTGATTATTCATTAATAATAAAACATGGGCTTACATGTTTATATAAATAGATATTGAACGATTTTATGTTTTTATATATATTGTATATATACACACGCAGATATAAATATATACATATAGAAAAAATATAAGTATGAGTTATTATTAGAATTTAAGAGTTTTTTTTAAATCAGTGCCAAACAAACAGGTGCAAAAAATGTATTTGCTAACATGTTCTTATCTTGAGCATGCATGTTAGTGTTTTAATTAATAAAATTGTTTCACATGTTTGGTAAAAATCTTGCATCTGTCATCAGAATTAGAACCAACATAAATAGCAAATCACACAATTTTTCAATTTGTTTGCAACTTTAGAATCCATTCAGTTTGTTGATACATGATTCCCAGAAACTTAGTTTGAGCTTGAATGCAAAATCAGCTTATTTAGTCATTTAAGCAAAATCTAACATTAAAGTTGTTGTAATATGTTTTTTCCCATCTTTTATTTTAAATGAAAAAAAAACAGTAGCTCAATCGCGGAGCAGAGATGATTGCCTCTGTGTAGTCAGGGCAAAGCAGCATTTAATAACAAAAACATCTTTGAGATAAATAGATTTTGATACTATGTACAATATTAAAAGCTGTAAGGCTGCAATATTTGATAATAGTTCAATGTTACCCAGTTAAAGTCTGAACGACATTTTTTGCTTTTGAAATATTGAGCCTTCAGAGCACCAGGCTTATGATTTGAAAGCTTGTCACATTCATTTCAGTGAGAACATTTGTTTTTTTTCTTTTTTCAAAAATGACTTTCAAATGACAGACGTCATAACTGCTGTGTCCTGAAGCAGTTGAACATGTTGATGTTTGAATTAGTGAAGCAAAAGGTGACACTCAAAAAATGTCGGAGAAAAGTCAAATAATTACGACCGTTTACATCACAGAAAATGGAGACAAACCTTCAACACAAATGCAGTTCACAAAAGCAATACAGATATAAGATAACAAAACTCAAACACATTGGCTGTTAGACTTCATAAAAGCTAACACTGATAAATAAGGTTTCAGGTTAAATGTAAGATTTTGACGTTTACCACTGAGGAGGTCTGGTGTTTTCTGCCTACACCTGCTAGCAGCAGATGATCAAAGATGATATTTGGGATCTTGGAAGCACCTAAGGTTACTTCAGAATGGACAAATACCAAGGAGCTTTCTTCTGCAGTTCCTTATAGGTCAGCTAGAGAAAAAGCAATGTAAGGTTCATACAGAAAAGCCAGCCATTAAGTTCAACCCAGAATGTTTTTGATGTTATGTGAAAGCACAGAGCACTGCATCATCACCAAGACAATAATCCTATAAATAAATATTTCTCTATGTACGGCTGTGACATTGGTGAAACACGGTATTTTTTAGAGTTAACTGTTACCAGGTGCATGCATTTCTAGTTTTCTGTTTTTCCTGTTAAAACACACGGATTCACAGTATTTAAACATGTTTTTTGTAGATTCACCATGACCATGGCCTCATGAAGTACAAAAACAAAAAAAATCCTACCCAACTTAAATGCAAAGCAGTACGAGAACTACATTACAGAGCGATACAGATGTGTTTAAAGTAATAGTAGGGCAACACTGACAATCTAAAAGAATGTTCAGAATCAAAAAAGCTTTTAGGAAGAACAAAGTTGTCATTAAGAAACAGGACAAAAACAGCTGCTTGATGTTTATGTGCAGAGTAAAGTCAAGTCACTGATAAATGAATATCTGTAATCACTGCCATTGAATTTCACCATGTTTACAGGTGAATGTAAAGTAGTATGCAATTGTGAAAAAGAAAAAAATATATATGTCAGTCAATAGTTTTGCAAATAGAAAAAGATATATGCATGTGTGTTTATTGTAACACTGACATTTACTCTTTTGGTATGTTCCATCAGAGTCTTCCAGAAACGACTTGAAGTTTTTTTTTACTTCTCTTCAATATGTAGCTCAAGCTCTGAAAGGTGAAGTCTGCCCTGCTGAAAGGTGAAGACTGTCCTTCAAGCATGATACTGCCATCAGGTCTTGCAGTGGCATCAGTGTTTTCCAGGTTATACTGTATCTGTTCAATTTCCACCCAACATAGAATTTTGAATCAACCACAAAATCCTTCCTTTTGGACTCGTCTAAGCAAAAGATTCTTCAATGTATCAGTTGTGTCCTCTTATATACTAAGGGCCAACATTAGATTGAGCATAATATGGCTCAATGGTTTTTATAAAACCTACCCTGCTTTTAATGTCTTCTCTGTTTTCTCTCTGACCTTTTGCTAAATATAAAGTATAAAAATATAACATATTTCAAAATATAAAGCTGTGTTCCTTGGTTTTCAGAATCCAGCTTTGTTTGGTAATGTTCTTCAGAAAAAGCTCTATGTCTTCACAGAACAGCTTGATCTATAATCAGGGTTAAATATCACACAGGCTTTGTGTATTTGATCATTGTATGATTTATGATTAGCTGCAATGGAATATATTTAAATGCATCAAAGTGAAGGGGCTGGAAATGAATATCAAAAATTATAAAGAAAAAAGGTTTATGTTTGTAAACTTAGAAATAAACAGTAAGAGTTCAGATCATTTAAGGTCCAAGAACATAGTTGTTTTTAACACTTTAATCAAAATGTCTCCTGCCTAGGTTATACCCCACATCCCTCTTGTTTAATGGAGTCAAAATTCTCCTCACCGATGAATAGTTTTAAAAAATGTCAAATAAAATAGGAAAAGATAGGTCAGAAAGGCAGCTTTCATTGTAGCCTTTACACTGCAAACAAAAGTTCACCAGTGCATGTTCACATGGAAATAGCTTCAAGGTACGAGAACCATCAGCAGAAATATTCTTCCTTACACCTTTAGAGTGTTAGCTGTTCTACTTTGTGCTTGAACAAAAAGGACTCATGTTAAAAAATATATCATTGGGAGGCTGAAATAAATAAAGGATGTCTGATGCAGCAAAAATGCACAAAGATTATCAGATGGAGACAGACTGCTTTTTCCAGACTACTTAAATTTAGTGCTTTCCTTCAATACTGAGCAGTGAAAAAAATGCATCAAAAGGACCTTAAAGTTCTTGGTCTGTCATCTTTTTTTAAGGCAAGATATGATAATAGCACATAAGCTCTTTCACTGCAGCGTGACATTCTCCGGAAAAAATGGTTTTCACCTCAGCCTTGCACTTTTATTCCAACCCCAGAGATGTTTAGCTTGGAGGGACTGCCTCCAAGTAATCCAGAGTCTATTAAAACCAATCTGATCACACAGAGTTCAGATCACGGGACGCTGTTATGATAACTACAGTGTGGCTAACCTCTCTCCTCCATGAAATGCCACAGTGCTTGGACAAAGTAATGGATTTACGTAATGTTAGCACTTACTGACATTATAGTGCAGGGCTAACTGCCACACCTGTGAAAGCCAAATGACAGCTTTTGTCTTGTTGCTTTGCATTTAAACAAAATGCTCCCGTTTCGTGGTGAAAAGCCTAATGGATCGAGGTAGAACATGAACATGAAGCCAGTTACATCTTTTAACATGATTCACTTCAAAGGAGATTCAAAGCGTTGAAAAGAAGATAAAACGCTGCTTTAATGAAAATGTATCTTGGCAATTCAACTGAACAGGTAGTTTCAAGGAGGTATAATATGGCGCTGTGTGTTTCTCAGTCTGCAGTTTGAAACTGTCTCAGCATGCCAATATATGTGTAGTGAATATTCTTTATACTTTCATTACCCAGCACATGTAACCCACTGACCATGATATTTTAAGGTTGAGTTATGTGCAAGGAGTGGGAGGATTTTTTTTTTTCCCCTTGCTGGTGGCCGCCTCATAGATTTAAAGCTGCAGGATGAAGAAGTAGTTTCTGAAATTCCTGCAGGTGAGATATGGCAGGGTCACTATGGACTCCAGTATGTATGGATGAAGTCTCTCTTCAAACAACAATATGCTATAAGTTGGCCTATAAAGCTTTAATAAAATTGGGGCTTCTTTAAAAAAAGAAAAATAAATGCTTGAGAATGAGTTGATGCATAACTTATGTTTCCCAGGGGTGAGGCTAAAAAACACAAATACATACTTCTTAAAATGGCTCCTGATGTGATTTCAAATTTGAAAGCAAAATAAAGCAAATTATGGTTAATCTAGTAACTTCTTGCATTATACATTACTGACTGGACATATGCTATACTTACCGGTAAAAACGTGTACAAAAGTAAAATCTTGCTTCAGTAGGATCATCTCATGCTGAATAAAAGCATCCAATGTTTAATTTGAGAATATTTACACAATAGTAAACAAATTAAGAGAAAAATGTTTTGAACAAAAACCTCGGTTGCGCAGTTACTTGTTCCACCAATCATTTTAAAAGAGAACATATTTTTTTATATTTTCTTTAGATTTTTTTTAGGTCAATAATTCAAGACTTGCTGTTTCAAAGAGTTTAAACAGAATGTGACACAGGGTCTTATTTTTTTAGGGGCTGGACAAGACCCCTTATTTATCTGGTCAGCACTTGCAGGGAGAAGGATGGCTAGGCAGTAAAATAGAGTCTAAAGATCACATTTAAAGATCTGCAGCAAATGTGGCATCTTGAGGTCATCGTGTCTCCATAACAACCATCAGCGGTTGTCTGCATGGCAGCTGGTTTTTTAGAAGTGATGCCAAAAAAAGGATTTTCTGTCCTCACATCCAACTCTATTGGTAATATATGTGCAACTAACAAATTCATATACAAGGACAAGTGTGAGTGCACCATTTGATTATCAGTTCTCCCTTAAAATATTTTAGTAATTAAAGAGTGAGAAAACAAATGTCAAAACTTTTAGAAATAAAATGCTACATTTTATATTCTAGTCCTTGCAGTTACTCTCGAGATATGTATTAAACATGAAAAAAAAAAAAACCAAAAAAAACATTTAAATCAACTTTCAGCCGCTAATAAACACATAACAGGTAGCGGGAAATCCAAGTACTTGCCAAAGTTAAGATGCCACAAGTACATACTAGCGTACACTAAATAAATAAATAAAAAAAAACAACAGGAAATGTCCTGGCAATTTTTTGCCAGAACTTTTTTTTAGGTATTTTTCTGAAGAAGAAAAAAGAACTTTAAAAAAAAAAAAAGATACCTTATCCATTTTTTTACAGTTTTTTTTTTCTCTAAATGCTTCTCAAATGTAAATTACTGAAAAAAGTTGCCCATTGTCCTCAATATACTTGTCAGAGCTTTCCAACGTAAATAGCTCTGATAAGTATGGATGACAAATCTGCAAAAAAATATTAAAGAAAATCCCTTCAAATAGATATAGTATACTTTATAGTGTCAATTTACAGAAATTTATTACAGTGTAGACTCATAGTCTTCATAAATGAATAGCACAAATGGTTGTTTTTTTTTAGAAATCTACTATCATACTTAAAAACATCTTAAAACTGCTTTTTGTTTAAAATTAATGGTAAAGTTAATATAGATCCCTACTGCTCCAAATTAATGGTAAAGTTAATATAGATCCCTACTGCTCCTGATGGTGAAATGCTACTCACAACCAGAGTTTTAACTTTATCAGCTAATAATTCCATTACAGTATTATTGTATCTGATAACTATGCAAACACTTCACACTACTGAAAATAATCTAAATGTTAATGTAAAGCTAATAAAAAGGGGAAAAAGGTGTCTAAGAGTTTGTTCAAAGAGTCTCTAAGAAATTCAAGTTTCAAGGTTTGGTGTATTATTGTATTTAAAGTGTCCTTTAAAATAGCAGCAGATAAATGTAAATAACAACTTATGCCAAGACCTTCATTGCCATCAAACAGTGTAGCTTCATTTGGTTTTATAGTAAATAATAAGCAATGACACAGGAATGCATTAAAATGTAACAGCAATGGTGGAGAAAAATGGATTAGCTCAGATAGCACCAGGAGACCAGGCTGCCCAAATATGTAGCAGCACAAATACAGAAAATAGCTCAGGATAACCTAACTATTCTGGAGGAGGTTTGAGAGAGTTAGAGCCATAATAGGACAAGGTAGAGCTAAGGATAAATGTCCCGTCTGGACTAAAAATCTCCCCCGCTGGATTGGGCTGTTAACGCTCTACCTCCACCTACCTCTCTAGTCAACCAGAGAACTAAGCAAACATCATTCTGTTTTAACTAAAAGCTTTATCGAAGAGTAAAGTTTTAAGCCTAGCCTTAAAAGTAGACAGGGTATCTGCCTCATGGATTAAAACCGGTAGTTGGTTCCACAGGAGAGGACCTTGATAACTGAAAGATCTGCCTCCAATTCTACTTTTATACATTCTAGTAACCACTAGCAAAACTGCAGATTGAGAGCAAAGTGCTCTGTTAGAAACATAAGAAACAATCAGATCTCTGATGTAAGACATAGCTTTGCCATTTAGGGCTTTATAAGTGAGAATGAGGATTTTAAATTATATTCTAGAATTAACAGGAAGCCAATGAAGAGAAGCTAGAAGATGGGAGAAATATGATCTCTGTTTTTAATTTTCATCAGAACTCATCAGCATTTTGAATCAGCTGAAGGCTTTTAACTACTGTTACAGCTTTCCAGGGGGTGCCTCACTGAGCGGGGAAAATTGGTTAGAAATGTGGACGGGTTGCTGGTGACTAGGCCTGTCACGATAGCAAATTTTGCTGAACGATTAATTGTCTCAAAAAGTTATTGCGATAAACGATAATA